>BQNB010001078.1:63136-85154 GCA_026074375.1 Tanacetum coccineum
GTATATTAATTTAGTGACCGAGACCTAATATAATTATGAACGAACTTTCATTGTTCGACTCAATATTTTGAGGCTAACAGTATGCTTGCTGGAAGAGGCTTTGGCTTGTGATAGAAAAGCCACATTATCAGATGTAAGGGAAGAAGATGATGTCTTTTGGATGTCTTGTTCAAAGACACTCAGATTATTGTATAAATCATCTATTGACAGTGTGTCAATATTCTTCTTCGTTCTCATTGTCATGGCTAGACTGTCCCACGCAGGAGGAAGGGATCTCAAAAACTTGTGATTTGCGTCTTCATCTGACACACCAGCACCAAGGGCATCCAACTGTGATAGGAGTTTTTGGAACCTATCATACCCTTTCTCTAAGCTTTCCTTAGACGAGATAGTAAATGCCTCAAACTGTTGTTTCAAAATAGCTTTTTGCATTTTCTTCGAGTTCGCATTACCACCAAATCGTGTTTTGATGGCTGCCCAGATCTCTTTGGCATCATCCATGCCATGAAAACGTCTGAGATGATCTTTTGGAACAGCCATTAACAGTAGTGTTCTAGCTTTCCTTTCTTTCTCCTCAGCAAATTGTTCTTCCTGTGTGGTTGAAGGAAGAACCCTGTATACACCATCCTTACCTTTGGTGACTCGCTTCTTTGAGTTCCCATTCTGAATCACTTTCCAGACCTCATTATCTATATACTCAAGATAATGTTCCATCTCCATTGCCCACGTATCATAATCATCTTTTTGGAGAACGGGCAGTTTAATGTTTGAAAGTGTATTTGTGGTGATTATTTGTGGTGGTTTAGCAGGAGCATCTCCTTTGTTGGATGCTGGTACAGATCCATCCAAAGATGCATCATCATGAAGAGAAAGTTCCTCATCATCATTAAGAGAAAAATTATCGTTTGCAGACATGACTATTTGATTTGGTGGAATAAAGGTTTTGATCTATGTTCAATCTTGTGTAAAGTCCCTTTGGTGGCTCTGATACCACTTGTAGGTCCTTATAAACAGGATCTGAATGAGCCTTGAACGACTGATAGTCCTTTGGATAAATCCAAAGATCCTATAAGAGACAATGACTGTGAATATAAATATTGACGCGGAATATCAATATCTATACCAAGATGAACACAAGAACAAATATCAAACTTGCTATTACTATTACTATTTGATTGTAAATTCTCAATCAACTCATATGTTTACAATACTATTCTATGTTCCTTTTATAAACTTAAGGAACCCTAAACGCGTTAAGAGATAATGCTTATCTCTTCCTAGATTAACGCTAAGTGATAACCATTACTATAATTACAACAGACTTAACTGTCTGGTCAAACAGTATTAACTTTAATACTGTCAGACTTAAGTTAATGCTGGCAGACTTAACTTGCTCTACCAGACTTAACTTATATTACTAACAGTACTAACTATTTCTATCAGTACTAACTATAACTAACAGACTTAACTTTAATACTAACAGTATTAAGTCTGTTTACAATATTTTCCTAACAAGAGGTGTGTGTTAAAAACGTTTGGTGAGAAGGGGTTGAGGTCCCGGGTTCGAGCCCTACTCACTTGGGACTTCCCCTACTCCTAAATTTTTGAAACTTAAAAATAAGCTCAGAAATAAGATGAAAAGCTTGACAGAAAGCTTATATGACTAAAAGACTAAATGCTAACTGTTTTGGCTTTTTCAAAACTAAATAAGCTAATGAAGGGCAAATAAGCTGACAAAAACTAAAAAGCTATACTTAATAAGCATGAACAAACAAAAATAAGCAAAGAATTTAAGCTAGATTGAGCTAAAAATGACAGAATACTTAAAAAGCTTTAAAACTTAAATTTGTTAGACTAGAATGCAAATAAGCTCAAGTAAGTTCTACCCTAAAGGAAATAAGCTTTAATGGACTAAAACTAACCTATTTAGCAAGACTAAACCTAAAAGAAGCAAAAACAATAAGCAAATAAGCTTAAATAAGCAAATGAGCTTTTTGGCCAATCCTATTAACCAAACAACACTAGGGACACTTTTCTAGCTTATTTTTAAGCTAGAAAAAGGATCCTTATGGCTTAGTGACTTATACCACTAAAACGCTTGGCCAAAAAGCTACTTAAATCAACAATTAGAAAGGAGTTTGAAAATCAAATAAGCCCTCAAAAGGGCTTATGAAAAAGCTTGTTCACACAGATTTGACACTTAGAAATATTTTATAACTTTTCTAAAATCCTACTTTTGAGCTTAAAAATAAGCTCACAAACAGAACCTTATGATCTTAAAACCTACAAACAGATTGAGATTTGACCTCAAAGAACTTATATCATCTTTCAAAAGAGAGTTTGAAATAAAGGATAAGCCACAAAAAGCAATTGAAAAAGCTATTTTTCTCTTTAAAACAAACTTGACAGATTTTGGTGAAAACTTTTACAAAACTAAGGACACTTAATCAACACTTGCATACTGCATTATCTACTAAAAACAACACAAAAGCAACACTCAAAAGCTGTTTTTGAAAAGCTTAATCAAATAAGCTCTTAAAACTATTTTAAGTCCACATATTTGAGTATCTTATAGAAAAACCTTAAAATCTAACTTTTAAACTTAAAAACTTGTAAAAACAGCTTATTAAGACTTGAAAAATCCTTGACAAAGTTGGCCAAATGACCCAAACTATTTTTAAGCAAATTTGACCCGTTTTACTCTCTAAATAAAACACCCCTTTAAGTTTTTAAAAGCTATTTTTAGATATTTTTAAAGATTTAAGCACTGAATTTTGAAAACAGATGGTTAATAAGCTATGTAAAGCACAAATAAGCAACTTTCAACAAGAGATAAGCACTTAAATAAGATACACTTAATCAAACAGTTTTAACTTAAAACTAACAGTCTTAACTCAAATTTTGCACAAATCAAATTTAAACTAGAACCCAAGCATTTTTAGCACTGAACATCATAAATAAGCAGTAATAAGCATAAATAAGCAGTAATAAGCAGTAAATAAGCAATGCTACAGTAATAAGCTAAAAATTGAAATTTGAAACTTACAAAGGCCCTTGCTCAAACAGGGCAAATAAGCTTATAATAAGCTAATCTATAAGCTCTAGCTTGTCAAAAGACAAGCTAGTAGTGTCCATAAGCCCATCCAAGTTTGGCTTATCATCCATTAAGCTGTGGTAATTTAGGGAGTGGATTTTTTTGGTTTTTTGTAAAATTTTCTTAAGTACTTAATATTTAAATGAGAACAGATTGATTATATGTTTAAATAAGAGCTTAAAACAGCTTGTGAAATGCTTTTAACAATAAGGATTCAAAAGATAACTTAAAAACTCAAATTTTCATTAAAGATTAAAAAGTTTACAAGACTTGGAAATTGAAAGACAATAATTTAAATGACTTAAAAATAAGCTGAAAACTAAAACTAGGTTAAAACTATATGCCCAAGGGCTTACAATGAGTCCTATTTATATAAAAGCTAAGAAGGTTCTAAGATGTGTGCTTTCTTCGTGAGACAGCTCAAGGGTGTTCTTGTTGTGTGAGGCAAGTCTTCAATCAATCATAGCCATCAATTTTGAGTAGTGCCCAAGTCCATTGATCTTGACCCTCCATTTCTTGTCGTGTTCCCTTGTCGAATGGTGGATTATTGTGTGGTGGGTTATGAAGGATGGTGATGTTTTATTGTGGAGTGAGGAACTTTTGTTTGTATGTTGCAGGGGACAGGCACACAAATCGTGTGTGGGAGATAATGAACAGTAACTGGCGCCATTTTTAAAGTTTTTGAAAATGGCAAGTTTGGCCCCCCATTTTGTGTAGAGATATTGCAGGAATGGTCCTTGTTTCCTTCATAATTGGTCCTTGAGATTATATTGATGTTTGCACCGTTAGTCCTTTTAAGGACTAACAAAGTTAAGGTTAAAGGGTAACGGGCTAACAGGTTTGTTATAAGGGGGTTATGGCTTGGGCTTGTTTGTTAGGCCGACTATAATAAAAGAGGACTTGGGCTTTTTTATAAGGCTTAAGTCTTATAAAGTCTTCATAATGTTTAACTGGGCTGACCCGGCCCATTAGATGGGTACGGGTTGGCCCATTTAACATTTCTTCGATATCGGCTACGCCTTTAACTTTGACTTTGTCATGGTTGACTTTGACTTTTTGATTTTTGGCTTTTATTTGACTTTTCTTTCATGCTCTTTCCGTTCTCGTGCTCGGTTTTGTCGTTTTAGCTTCGATTTCGTCCTTTTATTAGATATCCGTTACCTGCACAATACAAATGCAAAACATACAAATACAATGTATTTTTGGTACGTTTTTGATCATTTAAGTCCAGTTTTAATAGAAAATGGTATGTGTAATTAAGCACATACCAAAATCCCCCATACTAAGATATTGCTGTGTCCTCACGCAATGCTATAAGTAAACACATAAGAAAACTAAGAATCTCGACCCCCCTCGACTAATTACCTCGAAAAGTATATAAGTATTCATCAAGGGAAATTAAAGAAACAATAGCTTCGAAAAGCCCCGTTTTTACCATTCTTAAAGATATACACTTATTCCTACACATATTTTTGTATTTTTCCTTTTTCTCATTTTTTGTACTTTTTTTAAGCAACTAACTAACATATTTGACTTTCATTATTTTCATAACCGTTAGGGATCATAGAACAAGACGCATTTCGATCCTAAAATGCCCCAAAAAGGATAAATTCATTGTCTCCGACTCTTCACTCGCCCCAAACCAAGCTTAAAACGAAATAACTGTTAAATATCAGTTAAGATGCTAGCACTACTCATATTTGCAACTAGTGAACTTTTCACTCCCGACAATTATTATATCTTAGGTGAATGTGTCATTTTGAATTTCAACCATGGATCAACGTTTTGCAAAATTCTATGCTTCACGTTCCACCCGAGAATAATGAGTTTGAAGGCGAGATCATCCCATGTAGCGACTTTCGTCTCGGCACATCCCAACCTTGCGACTAAGTGACCAGGCTTTTGACACCCCACAGAGACTAGTATCGGGACTCATGGACCTTTGGTTTCAAAAACTCTTAGGTTTCCCGTTTTCACATAGCTTATTTAGAAAAAGCACAACTTAAAATGAAATAGTCTAAGTTCAAAAGCATATTTAAATTTAACAAAAAGAGATTTTCCTTACATTTATTAATTCACACTTAATATTAAACATAAACATGGTGCAATTGTAACCCTCGACCTTTTATAAGGCTGCAACATCGGTTGTGATCCGGCAAGATGCAACAATCTTTTATCAGTCTCGGATTATTATTCTTACTCTGGGCTTTTTTTAGAAGGCTGTAATATCGGTTGTGAGCCGGCAAGATGCAGCAAACTTTTATCAGCCCACAGTTTATAATTATTATTCATCATTCTTGTTTCCATTTTTCATCAAATTTTTTTCATTTTACTTTATTTCACGATATACAGAGAAGACTTCTTTTTGGAAAATTTAAGTATAAATTTGAACTAAGACTAAAATTATTGCTATCGACTAGTATAAATTGAACTAGACTAAATTTCTTGCTATCAAACTACATAAAAAAATTCTTGATTAAGTTTAATTTCTAAAAAATAGCACGTATTATTAGTCCGGTTAGGAGCTTATGGGAGAAAAAGCACATAAATTACATACATGAGCTCTTAAGATTTCCAAATAATCCTTGTTTAGCATCCAACTCATACTTAACTCTATTATTTTTCGTTCTTTGAGAAATTTCTGGTGAACGCTTAGTCTAAAAGTTAAGGAACAAGCTAGAGCTCAACACGCTCGATCGGAGTCAAAATTTATTATTATTCTACCCAGCAGGAAAGTTAAAATTGTGACAAAACACTTATTTTATTTTTGAAAATTTGTATTTTTTTTTCATTTTTTGGCTATTTTGTGTGTAAAAACGGGATTACGTGAAAACAACGGCTGCAGGGACAATCAAATCGATAGATCCCCCCATACTAGAATTAAACATTGTCCTAAATGTTTTAAGAAGGGTCTCTACATAAATCCTAAGCCGTTTATTAATTATGCTTAAAGATATACGTTAGTCGATTAGATTAGGATATTGGATTTCCCAAATAAAGCTGAAGATTTGAATCTCTTGTGATCGAAGGACAAAACCACGAGCATGAGAGGATTCAAAAATCCGGGACAATTCTAAACAATCACAAAAACATAAGAAAACGTGAAAGGAATGGGGCAACCCTCCCCCCCCCCTCCCCCCCACCTCCCCCCCCCCCCCCCCCCCCCCCCCCCCCACCCCCCCATCACAACCTAAAAACACTTATTCATTACTACATAATATAACTACTAGGATAAGCATGGGTTGCCTCCCATGATTAAATATATATATAAATATATATACAAGTTCTTTAAAATGATTTATGTTATTCGTCATTACATTATTTGCTTGTCTACTTTTACTTATTGATTTGGAAACAGGTAAGAAACCGATGTTTTTAAAAAAAATTGGTTTAGATTTCACAAAAGATTTTCTACACATTTTCTTTCTCAACTTCATTTGCATGTGCCAACTGTTCATTATATTCCTGTGACGCTGGTTTGAAAATTTCATAAAGACTATTTAGCTTTGTGTAGTCATAAGGTCTCACTAAGTCTTTATTCAATTTTGATCGACTCTCTTTTTCAAGAGTCAGAGTCTCTTCCCTATCGGGGACGAGTCTGTTTGCAGGATCAGATTGGTCATATGGGATCTCATACAAACATGGTTTTTCAGATTGAGCCTTTTTGAGGTACATTGGATTTGCAAAGGTTGGTCTACCATTGAATGTTGGGCCTTTGGGAGCTAACATATGAATGGTTTGAATTGATTGATTCCTTTTGTAAACAATTTCATTCAAAAACTTTAATTGCTTTTCCATTGAAATCATTTTGTCAATGTCTTTTTCTTCCTTAAGTTTCAAATCCGTTATTACCTTTGTTTTCTCTTTGACAAGACCTTCGTAATGTGACTTTGTTAAAAGACTCTGTTTGACTAACTCATCGTGTTTCTCTTTGACAACTGAAATTTCATAGGCTTTAAGTTTTAAACCTTCTTTTATGTCAATTTCTTTTTGAGCTAATAGTCCTAGAGTTTCATTTAACTTATGTTCAAGTTTGTCATAGTCAACTGTACGGTCATTTAAGGTCTTGTACGTCTCAAGCTCAGTCTGTTTATTTTGAAGTGCAATTAGACAACTATCCCGAATACTATTAGACTCCCCCAGAGTTCTACTAGTTTCCGCAAGAATAGATTTGCACTCTTTCAATTCATGAGCAAGTGATGTGTTTGCTTTCTTTAATTGCTTTTGAATCTTTTTATTTTCATCAACATCAAGTTTTAAATTTGCAATTAAATTAGCAAGCACAACACGCTCATCATCACATTCTACAGCATTTTGGTCAGTCTGAATATCATTATCACACATATTCGATGAATCAGGAATGACATTACTATCAACCTTTTCCACTACACATGTGTTACTAATGGATTCAGGTTGCTCAGAATGTTGTCTCTCATTGGAAAACACATTATATCCAGTATCGTATTGTACCTGTTCCAGTGGCTCAGTATCAGTTCATGAGCCCGCTGTAGGAACCTCCTGGATCTTTGCCATAAAGATGTAATGTGCTTCCAATTCTTGTTCATCAATCTCTTCATCCGTGTCTACTAGCCAATCAGATTTCTCTACTTGTAGTGGAACACCTTTCTCAGCTTGTTTGCATAGCAACATCTTTTTCTTGTGATACGTGGAGTCTTTCACCCTTTTTTGGTTTCCTGCATTCCTTTGCAAAATGACCAAATTCCTTACAATTGAAACATTGTATCCCAGTTTGCTACACTACCTGACTGCCTACAATCTTCCTAGCCTAGCAACAGTCACTGTCCTTTAATTCTCAAACTGTCCAGTCTGATTGTCATTCTTGTACCTTGAACTAGTATCCACATTCTTGTTTCTAGAGTTTGAAGAAGTTATGAGGTTATTGTTGGTAGGTTTGTAGAGCTTTTTGAAGTACTTTGCAATGAGTGCCAAGTTTTTCTGCATTTCCTTATCTTTCTGAGCTTGTTCAGGATCACTGTCTTCTTCAGAAGCTGACTCAGATGGAGGTGTGATTGGTTTGGCTATCTCTTTGCCTTTGTGTTTGGTAGTAGCATAAGATCTGGTTTGAGTTGATGCTTTTGATGTTAGTGCATATGATTTGTGAGACTTTGGTGCTTAATAATAAGGATTTGGATGTGGTTGAGCAGCATCAACAAGTGCTAATGGGTTAGCGTTCTTGGCTATTCTTTCAGAACGGATTTCATTAACTTCCTTTTGATATTGTTTCAGAATGTCAAAGAGCTTGTGATATGAGACTTTATCCAATTCATATTGTTGCTTGACAATTGTCACAAACCTTGACCATTTTGATTGAAGTTGTTGAAAAAACTCAACATTGACTTGCATCGTAGCAACTGTCAAGTTGTTTCTTATCATTTCATTCATCATCTTATAAAATCTGGAGTAATATGACTCCATTGACTCTCCATCCTGAGAAGTGAATTTTCCAAATTCCCAAAACAAATTAGTCTTGACATCTTGAATGTTAAGAGATTCACATTGTTGTAGCCTTTCATTAGCTATCCACATTTCATGAGCTGTCTTGCAAGCATCAACAGTTGAGTATATTTCATCTCCAATTTCAGTCAATAGCAAATGAATTGCAACCAAAACCTGGCTCTCTATACTTAACCAGAAAAGTATAAGAAGTACAACACCTCTTGAAATTATCCACATCGACATCTGCGTGTGACACTGAGTACTACAATGTAACTCCTTTAAGTGATAGTTATCCAGGTCTTCAACCAACCACCCCGACTGCTGGAAACTAGATAATTCAAGTCTCAATCATAAGTTGTATACGTTCAAGCAAGTCATCAATCGATAGATTGGGTTTGAAGAAAAGGGGTAGAAAATAGAAGGAAGTCTCGATGATGAAATAAGTAGACGCCTTCATGAAACCCACTTCAATCTCAAATAAGGGATACCAAATCAACTTCGTGATCACTTGTCATCGTAATCCGAATCTTTAGCCGTTTTGACGTTTTAGTGAATCTTATTCGGATCATTTTTAGTGTTATGTATCGTGTTTGTTGTGTTGTTGAAATCAATTAACGTTCACGGGATTTTACAATTCTATGACTTAAACCGTAAAAAGAATTGACTTTTACAGGATTTTACTAAATCAAGAAAAACCCGTAAATAAAAAATTGTTGCTGGTGAAATCGTTGTTGAACATGAATTACGTGAGCTTTTATTAACGATCGGTAAGTTTAAAATGACTAACGGTGAGATTTAGTTGAAAAAGGACTAACGGTGAAAAGCTATTTCAACAAAGATGGTTAATAATGAAAGAATGGACTTGCAATGAATATGTCTTGAAAACCAGGGACCAAAAGTGTCAGTTTCAAATTGTAATTAATAAAACCATCTATTCCCTCCATTATTAGTCTTCGTTTTCGTTTTGAATTGTAACAAATGATAACGTTTTTTTTTGTTTTAAAGTATGCGGGGTGACACGGTTATCGTTGGTGAAAAGTAAATATACCACGTTGATCGAAAAAGAATCACGATCATAATGAAATAAGTTAGAAGTCTCGTTATTGACCGTCACTCGAAACTGAAAAACTTGAAATACGTTGAACGAGTATAGTTTGCCTCACAGTTCAGGGTATAATGCACCTATCACAAGTGTATAACTCGCCTTACAAGAACCGTATAAGTCGCCTCACAAGAACCGTATAAGTCGCCTAATAAGAAACGTATACTTCGCCTTACAAGAACCGTATAAGTAGCCTAATAAGAAACGTATATTTCGCCTTACAAGAACCGTATAATTCGCCTAGTAAGAAACGTATACTTCGCCTTCAAAAAAACCGTATAGTTCGCCTTCAAGAAACCGTATAACTCACCTAATAGTACTTGTATAGTTCGCCCGTGTTTGGTGTATAAATCACCACAAACAAACAAAAATGGTGCAATCGTCCTTTTTCTTTTTGCAAAAACCAAACCGTGTGGACCACTAAAAGAAATAAGCCAACCAAAAAGCTTGAAAATAAGCTTCTTTATCATAAGAATGGGCTTCTTTGAAGGAGAATAAGCCTCGTCTAATAAGCTTAAATACAAAATAAGCTATAAATAAGCCTACGTGAATAAGCTTGTAAAAAAAACTAAAACAAGTTGTTCTTTACGTTATAAGCAACAAAGTATAAATAACCTACAACTATTTTAAAAGAACAGAATTAACCTACAGAACTAATATGGGCTACTACTATGATAAATTAATCTACGTTGATTAGTATTTGAGAAAGATATCAAATAAGCCCAACGTGAAGAGTTGAAACAGTAAGCCCGAATATCAAAAATGTTAAAACTTATGGTTTGCTATAACCAAATAAGCTTTTAAAAAGCAAAAAAATAAAAAAATTAAGCCGAATGAATTTTATATTTTTGTTTTATTAAAGCTTATAAATTTAGTCGAAAAATAGCTCATTAATAACCACAATGAAACCACTAAACACAACATACACAAATACAATACACCCCCGATTAGCTCTTGATACCAATTGTCGAAACCCGGAATCACTTTTACTTCACCATGGATTAATCAAGAAAATAAGATAAGAGAAAATGAAGAAGAGTAAAGAGAAGTTTAGAGAGAGAAAGTAGAAAAAGGAAAATACAATGGTTGATTTCACATGAAATGTGTGTGTAACAAATGAGACCAACACCCTCTCCACACTTGGAGAGGGGTATTTATACTTACACCACATGGGCTTTGTTGGGCCGAATGGTGTTTGACTTGGGACGGGCTCGGGATTACAATGGACCTTAGTCCACAACGTATACAATATTAGATTAAACAATGAGCCCGATACCCGTAACTAGCCTATTACAACATATATTAAATAAAGACGAAAGCTTCCTCATTGAGTGACCGAGCTTCCTTGTTCGACTCAATATTTTGAGGCTAACAATCTCCCTCGAAGCGAGGTCTTGAACCTTGAAATGAGCTTCCTTGTTTTACTCGATATTTTGAGGCTAACAGACAAACTATGATATCACATAAGACAACATACAAGGACAAATTACTTTAATGTAGGTGTCATGCAAGTGTGTTTAAGGGCTCTAAATTTAGTATCGTGGAATATATGCATTACAAGCATTTAAAAACGAAACAAAAACCTTTCCAAGGTATACGCATATGATAATTAATAAAATAGTTATCAAACACCAAGATAACGACAAGACAAATAATAAAACAAGAACATATAATCAACACATGAATAAACACTGCAAGATGTCATGATAGAATAATGAACGAAAGGTCAAAATTACTACTAGTATAGAAAGTATAGTATTAGTGTTGTTTGGGAGAAGGAAAACAAGTTGGTGAACTAGAGGTTATAGAGGATTGACAAGTATGAAATGACAATGTCAAAACGTGTAGATAATTTTAATGAAGTGTTTTTTAAATGCCCTTTTTTAATATGACCAAAAAGATTTAACACCTTTGGTGGATATGCCGTGACCCGAATCTGACCTTTTGTTATTAATTTATAAACTGATAACAATATGTTACAAATCATCATTTGAGATTATTTTTACATATAACTAGACTCAATTACCTTTAAAACGGCCAGTGGCACAACTTCTAACTCCATACGGTTGATTTTATACGAAATTCCCAACATGGCTCATTTTCTACAAAACTTGTTGTCTCGATTGCTTTCAGCGTAAGATCCTCCAACACCGATGTATTAGATTCACCATGCTAGCTTGTTCTCAATATCGGAACGTCTCAAAGCAGACAGCACGATATGAGTGAATCGGATAGTTTTATTTTTTCCTTCAACCGGATTGAGTCCATCAATCATTATAAGAACAAGTTTGATTCTCATGGAATCGCACCATCGTTTCTTTCCAATTGACACAAGTTTGATTCATATAGAATTGCACAAGTCACCTAACAAGAGCTTGTTTGATGTTGGCTCAAGCAGGATTTCCATCTTCATGGTAAATACTTAAGTATCACTCAGATGTTCTGGCAAAATCACAAGGATAATGCTAGACCTCTTTGTTAACAAACACTTGTGACACTTATTGGATGTTCAACAAGGATTTTAACATGGAATGTGTCCTAACAGATTATTTTATGATCTCGTTGGCTTAGACTCCGACGTAGTGCGTTTTGGGATTTTAGTAACGAAGGCTGGATCCGTACTGCCACCTATACCATATCACAATCTCATAGTCAGATGTCAATCAATAACCTGTGTGTCTCCGGACAAAATGAGACAAAGTTTTGTGAGAGAAATTGAATGGATAGAAGGGTTACATTGCATCACTGGGCCTATGACGTCTTTCTTCAATATCAGAATTCCAGCTTTGTAAGAAAGACTGATAGATTATGTATGACTCGATGTTTCTGCTTAAGGTGTAAGGAGGGCTTCTTTCTTTACACCCTTTATCCATACATTTATTTTTAATTCTTCAACCCCTTCAATGCTTACCAAGACGTCATTACTAACACCTTGTTGTGATTGTTCCAGTGTTAGCTTAATCTTAGTTGGCATTATTCCCTTTACTCATTCATCTCTAATCATACCTAAGGACTACTATTTCTAGCTATGGATTGTCCTTGGGTAGATCCCTCCGGTTCTAGTTGGATCATTGGACTAATACCTAACCTAACCACCTTATGACTTTAGAGTCGTCATGAAATTAATAGGTTGTTGGGTATGAGATTGTAACCATAAAACCTTTTTCCGAAGAGTATAGACAGCACTTTAAGTCTTTTAGATCACTTATTATTTTCAAGATCACATTTTAATTATATTTCTCCTCTTATTTTAAATACTATTTCACTTAGTTTTTGAAATACCATGTGATTAAAATTTATCATGAAAATTCTATATGGAGAAAATTGTTACAACATGATTACTGTGGAAACGGTATTCATCTTGCAGCCCCCTCAATTTCCACACAAGTAGACACCAATTTGAGAAATAGATTAGGACTTGTATAGTCGAATGTGAAATGAGTTTGAGCTACTTGTAGATGTATAAAACAAAATGAAGTTTTAAATATTATTACAATTTTAACATTTTTCATTTGTTTAAACATTTTTGAAATGTTTTAGACACACAAAATAGACATGTGAATATGTGTCTAAACACATTAAAACTTGGTTTTACAAGCTCGCCCTCAAAAATTGATTCACTTATAAAAAATGATTCGACATTGAAAGATGCATGAGGAGGGTGTCCGAACACAACATTTTTGAAAGATTTTTTGAAGAACCTGTTGAAAATTCTTAAAAAAACACTTTGTTCAACTGTTATTTTGAAAAAACCAATGGTTACTTGAGCTCGAAAGACATTAATGTCATTTGAGTTGACTTTTTATTCCGCACAAGTTCAGAAGTTGTTATCTCTTTTGGTGAGGATAAATTTACATGATAGGCACACTTCCCTTTTTATTTGAGGACCGGGTTTGTTATTCAGTCATTTAATCACAAGCCATATGCACCATGAGCTACAAAACTTTGAATGTTTTGTTAATAGCTCAAGAAGACCGAGAAAAGATTTCTCTTTTCGGTGTTAAGGATAAATGCATCAGAAGCGTACATTTTTCCCTTTCTATAAAGAACGTTATTACTAACATTATAATAAACCATAACAAAAACAATGACAAGTTTTGAATGCATTTGAAACTCCTACTCGTACTTCATTTACACGCCCTGTCGATAATTATCATCATTTCTGTTCTAGTATACGTAAATGGTATCGATATCCACAGACATGTCGAGAAGAATATTTTTTGTGAAACATTTTTTGATTTTTTGATTTTGTATTTTTCTTTTTGAAGTTTTATATTTTTGTATTTTTCTTTTCAAAAATATTTTCTAACATAATTAAAAATGGAATTTTTATACAAAGAAGATGTTGATAGAATATTTACATTAGATGAACCCTGTGAAGAGATGGGTTTGGAAGCCATTGAAGTGCCTGCACTCAAAGAAGACGAGTTTGCACAAATAACAGTTTTAGGATTATATGTTTTCTTTCCTAATAGTGAAGCGCTATCATCCGTGTTGTAGCTGGTTTCAACTGGCTTTTTAATAGGACTCCACTTAAGACCAACATGAGTAAAGATTCTACCCATTGGTTTCCATGTAAGACCAAATCTAAGAGGCGTTGTTTTCAGATACACATTGGAGGACTTAAGTGAGAAACCTTTGTCCTATGGATCAGTCTACCATGATTTCTTATATTCGCTTTTCTTTTCTTACAGTCTTATATCCCTTTGTTGTCTTATGTGATGGTGCATCCTTTCTCTGTGTGGATGAGCAACGAGAATTGACCCTTAAGAGGATTGTAAAGATGCACATCATCGTGATTTGCACCGTAAATGAACGTTTTTGCATGTAAGGACTATGCCAAGATCTTTGACTTCAAGAAAGCTTTTGATTCCTAAGGTGGTTTCTGCTATTTTAATAGTTATGTTCGATACACTACTACTCAATGGATTGTGCCAAGTCCTAGTTTTTGATTAAAGTTCCTAGGTTTTGGTTTGTTACCATTAGTAGTGTTTGGTAATCTTAAAGCAGATTGTTCACTAGTTTGGTATTCAAGGAATTTGTCTTTCGAAGTTTGTGCCTTTTTCTTAGCTTCCTCTCTAAGGTAAGTAGTTATGAACCTTATCATTTGAGCCTATAGATTCCCTTGGTGTTGAAATGAAACATGCTTTGGGCTATTCCTAGAAGGGCAAGGTGGATTCACATCATAAGGCTTAGCCAAAGACGATTTCCTAACTTGAGGCCAAGAATGTGGGAAGTGACTGGTTTTTGTCAAATTCATGCGACACAACAACTTAGGAGGCAAAACCGATGTCTCTGGGCAAATGGAATCGTTCAGATTTATATCGCATTGGTTTGTCTACAACGGTGTGATTTATGATTGTTTTGCAAATGGGCGTTTTCCCTAAGATGATTGTTTTTCAACATTAGTATCCACATCCTACTTATCATCTTCTCAATAATGTCTTAACTCACGTTACAAGGTTCTTGTCTCCATAGCTTTCAAATCTTGTATGTCGAAAGATGGTTTACGGTCTTTTGAAATACATTTGAACGCTTGTTCTGTGCAAACTGTGTCATTTTTGTCAGTAGGTTTCTTGACATTGTTTAAAGCGCAGTTTACAGAGAAAATCGAGTGTGTTTCCTAATTTAGCAAAACTTCTAAAAGCTCATTGTAAACCTCTTTACTACAAATTCAGTTGGGTGTCGAAACTTTGGTGACAGACATCACATTCTTTCACTTTATGAACATATAACATTACAATTCAAGCATGAGTAATCAAATCAGATAACGAATGCAAAATTGGAACACATAACATCATTAACACACATTCCTTGAAAGAGCAATCATCACATGTTTAAAATTCTGCTTATCGATTTAAGGTTCTCAACTTCTTTTTTAAAGGATTAAACGACTTAAATCACATGCATTTCTGCTTAAGTGCATGACAAATGCAAAACTATCATTCTGTGTCTTAAGGGCAAGAGGCATCAAACCTGTCGTAAGTAGGTTGTAAGGCATAGAGCCAGTTTGGGCAGGAAAGTTAGATGAGCCGTGAAATGTGTTACCCAAGCCCCCTCCGCTATGTATTTACAATTTCTCTAAGATGATTTATGTTGTTTGTCATGACATTATATGCTTATTGGCTACTAATAGCTTATTGACGTGGAGAAACAGGTCAGAATCAATGTTTTTTGAAATAGTGTTTTGTTTTCCACAAAAGATTTTTCACCACATTTTTCTTTCTCCTTCTTTTTGCGTGAGCCAACTGTATTTGATATTCCTGGGTTGAGGGTTTAAAATTTTCATAAAGACTATTTAACTTTGTGTAATCATAGGGTTTCACTAAGTCTTTATTCAATTTTGATCGACTCTCTCTTTCAAGAGTCAGTGTCTCTTCCCTATTGGGGATGAGACTATTTGCAGGATCAGATTGGTCATGTGGGATCTCATATAAACAAGGTATCTCAGATTGAGCCTTTTTTAGATACTTAGGATTGGCAAATGTAGGTCTTCCATTAAATGTTGGGCATTTGGGTGCTAACATTAATGGTTTGAGTGAGTGACTTCTTTGTAAACCATATTGCATTCAAAAACTTGAATTGTGTTTCCATTGAAAGCATGTTGTCTAAGTGGCTTTTTCTTCCTAATTTTCAAATCTGTTATACCGTTGTTTTTCTCTTTGACAAACCCTTCGTAAATGTTGACTTTGTTAAAAACTATGTTTAACTAACGCATCGTGTTTTCTCTTTGACAACGAAATTTCATAGGCTTTAAGTTATATACCTTCTTTGACGTCTATCTCTTTGAGCTGTCGTCCTAAGTTGTCATCTTAACTTACGTTCAAATTTGTCATAATCAACTGTACGGTTATTAAAGGTCTTGTACCTCTCAAACTCGGTCTGTTTGTTTTGAAGTGCAACTAGACAACTATCCCTAACATTATTAGACTCCCCTAGAGTTCTACTAGTTTTAGCAAGAATAGATTTGCACTCGGTCAATTCTAGAGTCAGTGAGCGTTTGCTTTCTTAATTGGTTTTGATACGTTTTATTTCATCGATATCAATTTTAAATTTGCAATTAAAATACAAGCGCAACACGCGCATACTTCACAGTCTACAGCATTTTGGTCAATCTGAATATCATTCTCACACATAGCCGGTAATCAGGAATGAACATTACTTATCATCCCGTTCCCACTACACAGTGTTAATAATGGATTCCGATTGTTCAGAATGTTTTGTGTCAACAGCAAACACATTATATTCAGCAATATATGGTACCTCAACCATTGGTTCTGTGTCATAGGAAGGGTTGATGTCCGTATTATCCCCAGAATTACTTTTGTCATTGCATTCATTCCTTGACCTGCTGCTTTTATCTCCAGATGTGTTGAGTTGATTATCTAAACTTTGATCATTCCCTTTGTCAGATACAATCCCACTGCTGTTTGTGTCTCCTGAACAAGCATTTGATGCTTTAACCTCTTGAACTGTGCACTCTTAAATCTGTAACTTTTTGTCATCCAACCTTTTCTGAATCGTTTGTGCATGAATGATTGTTTTGAGCAATATATTTCTTACAATGAAATCAAAGTTTTTGAGTATTGTTTCTTAAAAGGGAGGTTCTATGCCAGTAAATGCGTGGACAAGGTCCTTTTCTGCATACGAGACCTAGCTAAACTTTGAAGGCTTTATGAGCGCGGAGGAGAAAATTTTCTCAAATTGTATCTGAGCACTCTAAAGGCATTCGGCAGTTTTGACTTAAGAATATTTCTTTGGTAAGGTTGTTGGTCCTATAGTGTATCCATGTTCTATAAAACTTCTATGGAATGTTTTCAACAGCATCACCAAAAAGATACTAAATGCACTCAAATTCACTGTTAAGTTTTTGTGTGTAATTTGATTAGGTCTTGTAGAATATTTGTTCCGCAAAAGGGTACATGCAAGGAAATCAGCACAAGTCTTCCCACGTATGCAGAAATACTTCACAAAACCAACTTAGTAAAGTAGTCTGACACCTACTTCCCCCTGAATTGACATTGGGAACATCAAAGCACTAATCCCGGATGGACATCATTTTCCCCATAATGGTTGCAACGCCTCAAGCCTCATTGTCGTGTACGTCCATATACTTAAGAAGTTTCTTAGTATAAGCATCAATCTTAAAAGGTATGAAATACATTGAAGAACTTTGAAGAGTTTGCTTAGACAGTGAAGTACCCATTGACTTCTTAGCTTCATTATCATGTGAGAATTGTTGATCTACATCTCAAACCTTTAAAACCTCTGCTAACGTACGCAACCGTAGAATTCTGTCCGGCTATTGCTATGTCCACAGTAGTGAAGTAAACCGATATACCAAACTTGAAAATAGTAGAAATCCCTTAATTTGTTTACTTAATGCTTGCACTGTTGTTTTCGATTGAAGAACGATGCAAGATTAAATCTATAAGTCTCTATACTCAACCAGAGAAATATATAGAAGTACAACACCTCTTAACTTATCTACATCGACATCTGCGTTGACACTAAGTACTACAACATAACTCCTTTAAGTGATAGTTATCCAGGTCTTCAACCAACCATCCCGACTAGTGGGAACTAGATAATTCAAGTCTCAATCATAAGTTGTATACGTTCAAGCTATTCAGCAATCGATAGTTGGTTGAAGAAAAGGTAAAAATAAAGGAAGCTCAGCTGATGAAAGAAGTTAGATCTGCCTTCATGAAACTCACTTCCAATCTCAAATTAGGATACCAAATCAACTTCGTGATCATTTTGTCATCGTAATCCGAATACTTTAGGCCGGTTTGATGTTTTAGTGAAATCTTATTCACCCAATTTATAGTGTTATGTAACGTGTTTGTTTGTGTTGTTGAAATCAATTAACCGTTCACGATTTTACAATCTATGACTAAAAATTAAAACCGTAAAAAGAAGTGACTTTTACGGGATTTTACTACATCATAAAAAACCCGAAAATAAAAAATTGAGTTGCCTGGTGAAAATCGTTCTGTTGAACTGAAATACTTGACTTTTATTAACGATCGGTAAGTTTAAAATGACTAACGGTGAGATTTAGTTGAAAAAGGACTAACGGTGAAAAGCTATTTCAACAAAGATGGTTAATAATGAAAGAATGGACTTGCAATGAATATGTCTTGAAAACCAGGGACCAAAAGTGTCAGTTTCAAATTGTAATTAATAAAACCATCTATTCCCTCCATTATTAGTCTTCGTTTTCGTTTTGAATTGTAACAAATGATAACGTTTTTTTTTGTTTTAAAGTATGCGGGGTGACACGGTTATCGTTGGTGAAAAGTAAATATACCACGTTGATCGAAAAAGAATCACGATCATAATGAAATAAGTTAGAAGTCTCGTTATGACCCGTCACTTCGAAAACTGAAAAAACTTGAAATTACTTGAACATAATTTGGCCATCACATTCAGGTATAATCACCATCACAAAGTGTATAACTTCGCCTTTACAAGAACCTGTATATGTCCCTCACAAGAACTATAAGTCGCCTAATTAAACCGATACTTCGCCTTACAAAGAACCTATAAGTAGCCTAATAAGAAACGTATATTTCGCCTTACAAGAACCGTATAATTCGCCTAGTAAGAAACGTATACTTCGCCTTAAAAAAAACCGTATAGTTCGCCTTTAAGAAACCGTATAACTCACCTAATAGTACTTGTATAGTTCGCCCGTGTTTAGTGTATAAATCACCACAAACAAACAAAAATGGTGCAATTTTTCTTTTTGCAAAAACCAAACCGTGTGGACCACTAAAAGAAATAAGCCAACCAAAAAGCTTGAAAATAAGCTTCTTTATCATAAGAATGGGCTTCTTTGAGGAGAATAAGCCTCGTCTAATAAGCTTAAATACAAAATAAGCTATAAATAAGCCTACGTGAATAAGCTTGTAAAAAAAACTAAAACAAGTTGTTCTTTACGTTATAAGCAACAAAGTATAAATAACCTAAAACTATTTTAAAAGAATTAACCTACAGAACTAATATGGGCTACTACTATGATAAAGTAATCTACGTTGATTAGTATTTGAGAAAGATATCAAATAAGCCCAACGTGAAGAGTTGAAATAGTAAGCCCAATATCAAAATTTAAAACTTATGGTTTGCTATAACCAAAATAAAGCTTTTAAAAAGCACAAAAAATAAAAAAATTAACCGAAATGATTCTTAGCTATACTAAGGTCGAACCAATAAGCTCATAATAACCACAATGAAACCACTAAACACAACATACACAAATACAATACACCCCGATTACTTCTTGATACCAATTGTCGGAACCCGGAATCACTTTCACTTCACCATGGATTAATCAAGAAAATAAGATAAGAGAAAATGAAGAAGTTTAGAGAGAGAAAGTAGAAAAAGGAAAATGAGATGGTTGATTTCACATGAAATGTGTGTGTAACAAATGACACCAACACCCTCTCCACACTTGGAGAGGGTATTTAATACTTACAAAACCTGCAAGGGCTTTGTTTGGGCCGAATATGTTTGACTTGGGCGGGGCTCGGGATTACAATTGGACCTTAGTCTACAACTAACAATATTAATTATAAACAACGACCCGATACCCTTTACTACCATTGACAACATATATTAAATAAAGATGAAAGATTCCTCGTTGAGTGACCGAGCTTCCTTGTTCGACTCAATATTTTGAGGCTAACAATCTCCCCCGAAGCGAGACTTAACCTGGAAACAGCTCCTTGTTTGACTCGATGGTTTGAGCTACAGACAAACTATGATATCACATAAGACAACAGACAAGAGACAAAATTACTTTAAAATGTAGGATCATGCAAGTTCTGTTAACTAAACATTTATATCGTGTAAAATAACATAAAAGCATTTAAAAAATGAATATGAAAACCTTCCTAAGGTTTTACGACTCTAACAATTAAATCCAAAGGCATCAAACACCAAGATATCGCCAGACAAAGAATCACAAGACATATAATCAACACATGAATATACAATGCGAGATGTCATGATAGAATAATGAAAGAAAGGTCATAATTACTACTAGTATAGAAAACGTAATATTAGAGTGGTTTGGGAGAAGAAAACAGTTGTGACCTAAGGTTTATAGAGATGATGTATCAAATGACATTGTCCAAAATGTGTAGATAATTTTAATGAAGTGTTTTTGAAATGCCCCTTTTTCAACATGAACAAAAAGATTTAAAACCTTTGGCGGATATGCCATGGCCCGAATCTAACGTTTTGTTATTAACTTATAAACTGAAAACAATATATAACAAATCATCATTTGAGATTATTTTTACATATAACTAGACGCAATGTACAGTTTGTAAAACGCAAAGGGGCACAACCCTCTAACTCCAGACGGTTGATTTATAAAGAAATTCCGCCAAAACATGAACCATTTTCTACAAAACTTGTTGTCTTGATTTTATATATGGCTAAGACGACCGAAACTCGACTTCTATAACTTGACATAACATCAAAACTTCAAAAATTCATTCATAAATTATATGCTTCAATGTCAAATACACACATAGTCTTGATGACCCGTGGAGACCCGTTTACATATAATTATAACTTATTACTTTGACCCGCTTTAAAAGATGCTTTTAAAACTATAACATGGCATCATTACACTTTACTATCACTTTGAGTATTTCGGATGAAACATTCAAGATGTCAATCCTACTTTGATGTGCATAAATTTTATAACATTTTTTGTCAAAACACTTTAACTAACTTACTTAGTTCTTATTCTTAATTAAGATATTGAGATTATACAAGATGTTGATATGCAAAGAAAAAGATATATGCCTACATGAGGTGCACAAGACCTAGCATAAGCCTGATTGTGCAAAAACATAAATTCGACAATCAAATGAGCAATTATGCCAAACAAGACACTTATGTTACATAAAACAAACAAAACGCAAATCCAATATGCAAACAAGGGAAACAAGTAGTCATATAGCATATTACACATTTTAAACATCACTTCTACTTATATGACTTACCTAAGCATTTAGGAAATACATTTTCAACAAAACTAGGAATTATCCCAAACACTCCTTTAAAACCATATAAATATTCTTTAAGAACCTAAATTGACAAACAAGCAAATGAAAGATATTGTATGATATTGGAAATCATAACATAATGGAAGATAGATGGATTAGCCAAATCTAGAGAGAGAAAGTAAGAGAGAAGGCTTTCTAGTGAGAGAAAATGTAACTTGTATAATGAAATGACTAACTACCTCTTCCATGGTATATAAGAGGCTTATATAGTGTCTTACAAACCGGCCCATAGGCCTTGGCATGGGCTTACACGTTGGGTTTAATTACCCGACCCAA
>BQNB010001078.1:85846-125535 GCA_026074375.1 Tanacetum coccineum
GTTCCATCCAACTCGCCAATAGGACCTGAAATATTAACCTATTCATTCATGTAAATAACCAGTAGGCTTTAAGCCAAAATTTCCCCATTAAAACACAAACTATCTGCAGGTCACCCATTTGGACTAGTTTCACTAATTTGGGCGTAACTTGGTCATCCGGATGAGTTACCGCTCCATCCAAAGCACCACATACACCTTGTATGTAGCTATACCCAACCAAGTCATAAAATCATAGGATTTGAGCCAAAAACTATTCGACATCACACCATCAACCTGCTATCCCAATTTATATATCCTAACAACTTTTAATCAAACAACTAAACTAGTGTTTCTAATATCCTAACATCATTCTAATGCCATACCAATCATCACAAATCATTCATGAACATCAAAAATCATCAATCTCAAAAAACCCATCACAAAAATTAAAATAAAATGAGATCCAAATGCATGCAATTAAAATCAAAGAAAAGATGGGTTTCTTACAAAAGGATGACGAATAATCAAGAACAACAACAATGAGAAAGAACCTGCGTCCTCTACACCCAATTATAAAACCTAGATGATGTGTGGGCTGATATAATTTAGCTTCTTGATGGTGTTATATGAGTGATTCTTGTGTAGCAAGGATTGCACCTAAGAGTATAATGAGGCTAGAAATGATGTTTTTGAAGTAGTAGTAACATTTTTGAGTGGTGGTTGTGTGGTGGCTCATGGTGGCCGACCATGGTGGGTAAGGGAGGAAATTGGATCTGATATTTTTGATAAAGAGAGAGAAGTATGTATGTGTGTGTTTTATTTGAGTTAAGTATGAGTTAAATCTAATAAGGGGGTGTTTGGTTTGTAGTTTTGTAGGAGCACCAAAAAGAATAAAGGGTGTTTGGTTTATATATTTTTTTGTCAATTGTGATGTATATTAGTGCTAAAAACATTTAGTTAAAGTATTTAAAGGATGTAAAAATTAATTTGACACGGTTTCGACTAAAACGTAAAACTCTCAACCAAACGCGACAAAATTATGAGATTGAGCGTAAAATGTAAAAATTGGTTTTCAATGGTCGTTAGTTTATTTTAAAAGATAAAATAACCACGAAAAACACTTAAACGGATAAAATGCCCTAATCACGGCTTGAGATCGACAAGAAACAAGAAATCGCGAATCGCGTAAACTATAAAACACAAAATTTCACTTTAGAAGAAACTTAGAACGAAATGTTAATTAAATACTGACCTTAAAAAAATACGGGTTGCCACAGGATGTGGCCAACATGTGACCCTGACTCAAAATTCTGCTTTGGATATAATGAAGTCTTCGGGGTAAACGAGCAGGGGACACTTAGGCTATGGATATGTTTTCGCGATCATGAAAGACAAACCGTGAAAGGGAGTTACATAGGATTTGCTGAATTTCTTCAAGTTCGTTATGAACAACAGAGTATCGATGATACAACACGGGAACGAAGGTATTACGAATGGGTAGCCCAAAACTATGAGTTTGGTAAACATCGAACCCTTACATCAACAACCTTGAACGATCATTACCCTTACAATACAAACGATCCAATACCAACACCACAGGGACATCAGGAATAAGGAGATGATGAACCGCGACCTATAAGGCCACGTCCATAAAATTATTCATTTGAAGAATGGATGAAAATCAGGATTGGACATGACAACCAACATGAATCTGATCGTGAATTTATTTTCAACGAATGGATTCTTGATAGTTACGACGTTAAAGAGGAATATGCAAGGGAGATTGGTGACCCATATTCCAGGAGATTTGACAAATATAATAGGGTGTTCAATAATGAGATTAAACATTTATCAAATGACTACATTTTAAGAATATGAAAGAAAGGGTATGTTCTGGACGATGTATGGGGAAAATGTCAACAAAACTACAAGAAAACCAATGAAGCATGGCACGACGAGGCATACGAGGAGGACAAAATGTGGTGAATTGGGGACGAGAAGACCGACTACGATCCCCCCTATGTTAACGTTAAAACTTTTGAAGTAAAAAATATTTTCTTAAAGGAGGACGTAGTTTTATATGCATTACTGATCATGAGGATGAAGCCCTACCATTAGGGCACTTGAATGGAGCATGGTTTAAAGCTATGATTCAGAAAGAGTTAGAGGGCAGTAAGTATGTTCACGAAATAACATAGATGGGGCATGAGTCTAACTTAAAGACTCGTTAATAAACAAAAGTGCTTGTCGGGAGACAACCCGTTCTTTATTTAATAAAATTTCCTTTTTGCATTAGTTGGTTTGCATGTTTCTTACTTTGTTTTGCAGAATTCAAAAGCTAGGAGGCAATTATCAAGACCGGTTCGACTCAAAATTATGTGGTAACTTTGCTGAATCAGCAGCAGTTACGGCGTAACAACTTTAGTTACGTCGTAACCACTACAGTTACGACGTTAACCATTTCCTGGTTACGCCGTAACACCTTAAAACTTCAAATTTTTACCAATTTATTACGACGTAACCCATTTCAAGGTTACGCCGTAACCTCTTTCTGAAATCATAAAAATTTAACTTTTAAACATGTCTAAACCTTGTATACGTAAATGGACATTGTGGGTATGTTCTCTGGAAGCCCTCACGAGACTAAACTCGTCCACTTGGGCCACCAAGTGGTTTAAAAGGCTTGTTGCATATGCTAAATGCAACCATGATTCCTATGAAAGTGAGTTAGGTTTGTATTTCCTGTACACTTCATAATTCTTATAGAACGATCTTATTCTTTGGTTTGTTTTGTGATCACAGGGGATAAAAGAGCTTGCGAGAAGACAAAAATAATCTAAAAATTTCCGCTAAATTTTAAATTTCAATGCAAAGCTCAGGGAGTTTCTTGTCTTAATTCTACTCTTTCCTTTTTATTTCATTTCCTTAATGTAAAATAGGGACATTGTACAAATCAAGTTGGGGGATGGGAGTAGACTTAATACTTGACATATGTTTTGCCTTTGATTTTCTAGTTTTCTTTGAAAATTATGCCAATTTTTAAATTTTTGACAAATTTTTCTTAAATAACTAGAATTAATCTTTGCCGAATGCACATTACCCTTTATTATACTTGGTAAGATTTATGTCTAATATTCCATTTCCATCATATTATTCAAAAATCCACCAAATTATTGAGTGTGCCGGTAGTATTGTAGACTTTAGAACTTGGCTTGTACATCATTTTAAGACCTAATTGATTAGCAGGAATAGATAGTTCAAGAAGGCAACACTTAGGAAATCACCCAAATAGCCTATACGTGTGTGTTTATCGACTTGTTACTCTGACTTGTCGACCTCCCATGATAAGCCCTTTTGTTGCACTCATTATTAGTGCAAGATACCCCTAGATCACCCTTGTTAAACCAATCTATGTTTTCACCCTACTTTATATGTTTTGTTACACCATTTCACCTTAGCCTACCCTGTAGTCTTAATTTTCTTTGTGTTGAAATTTCTGGCTACTTAAGTCCATGGTTCAAAGGGAATGGGAACGAGAATTATATGCATTCGTGGAAGACCAATCAGTTATGATCTATAAAGACCCCCCCCTGTATCACCACTTTCGACATCGTTTATCTTAAGTGGGGGGATGTACGTATAATATCAGATGTTGCAGGGCCAATAATTAAAGATATAAACTCCTGTAACATTTGATTATTATGAAGAAAATAAAGAAAAAGGGTGAAACAAAAAGCCACCCATGTGCTAAAAATGTAAAGATGGTGCAAAATAAAAAAAAGTAAAAAATGGAGCTAGTAGCCCATTATTGCACCAAGACATCTCAGTAAAATGGAGCTAGTAGCCTATTATTACACCAAGTCATCTCAATACTCATGAAGAATAGAGCTAGTAGCCCATTATTGAAGATCAGATTTTTAGACTTAAACTCTTGGACCCATAGATGGATAGTAGCTAGTTATGACAACCTTAGATTATTTTTGACTATTTGTTTTGTGTTCTTATTAATAACCATTAAATGTGTATCCCGTGTATATCCTAATCCCTTTATCACCCTTTAAAATCATAATACCCTTGTTGCCTTCGAGAATTATTAATACCCTAATTCTAACTGGTGCAGATTTGTGTACTTTCCAAGCTTATGATAGAATACATGCTATGACTGTGCAATTGAGCGATCACCTCGAAAATGAAACACTTAGACTAGTGAAGAGCTGAGTGACTTTTTATCCTCTTTTAGTGAGGTGTTCGGCTTTGATGTTTTCTAGCATGAGAGTTTTATAAATTCATTTCTTGAAGTTATTCTCGAGAAATCTTTTTATGAAATGTTTTAACAGGTTCTACTTTAGGGCAAGCAGAAGTTAAGTGGGGGGATTTTTGATAACATCAAATATTTATTACTTTTTAGTGTCAAATCACCCCTTATATTACCTGTAAATGTTTCACTAATACTCGAAAATGAGATATTTTCTATCATTTTGTAGTTTTCAGGTGAAATGCAAGAAAGTGACAAGAAACAAGGAAAAAAGGACTTAAGTGTAAATTCTAAAGAATGTTACGGCGTAACACCAAAAATGGTTACACCGTAACATAAATTAAGCAAGTACGAAGATCAAGGACAAGATTATGGCGTAACACCATATCTAGTTACGCCGTAACCATATATATGGAAGGAGATCTTGACAAAGTTAGAGTTACAGCGTAACGCCATATCTAGTTACGCCGTAACCATGAAGATCCACAAATATGGAGTGAAGATCATGTACTTATGGACATTATTTGAAGGTTACGGCGTAACACCATATCTGGTTACGCCGTAATAACTGCTTAAATATGGAATGTCGTGTATGATGGTTACGACGTAACACCTTTATTGGTTGCGCCGTAACAGGTTCAAAACCTATAAATAGATGCCTCATTCAAGCTATTCAGACATCACTTCCTCCACAGCCAATTGGAGAGGCAACAAAGGCTTCCAATCTTCGAAGAATTCCTCCTGGAGTCTAAGGGAG
Source organism: Tanacetum coccineum (assembly GCA_026074375.1). NCBI lineage: Eukaryota > Viridiplantae > Streptophyta > Magnoliopsida > Asterales > Asteraceae > Tanacetum > Tanacetum coccineum. The sequence continues at coordinate 90,838 of BQNB010001078.1, forward strand.
ATCACATTTTATTTACTTTTTGTATTTAATCGTTCAAATACGAATACTGTAAGAATTATGAGTTTTCAATCTATGATTTCTTCTATTTCTTGCTATATTTCCATTACCATGAGCGGCTAAGCACTTAAAGTGCTAGCCTAGTTATCTAATTACTGTTGTTATGATGTTAGTTTCATGTTAGATTATGGTTTCATTAGATATTCCTTGACTATCGTGTAACCCTAGGTTTTGGTAGTACGGGTGGTTTGGACCTAGCTTGCCCCATAATTAGATTATCTAGTCAATATGGGATCTAATGGGTACTAGGGAGGATCACTAACTCCTTACCTGGTGTAGAACTAACCGGTCACCGCACTTATCACTTAATATACTTAAAAAGCACAGGAACACTTTCAAAGAGGGTTAATAATCTTTATAGATTATTAGATATGTTTTGGGAATAGTTGGGATTAATCACTGCAACCAGGATAACCCACCTCCCAAATAATTTGGGACTGATTCGGAATCGCAGGGAGTATAGGATAGACTGCATATGCATATTCAAGTCTACCGACCTTAGAAACCGCTAATGAAACCATAGTTTAACATTGCACAGGAAAGCATTTTCATAAGTAATGAAGTAGCTAGGTTAGCATGTTTTCTCTCTTGATATCTCCAACTCTTTTACTTTCAGTTATTTATTTTATTGTTATTTTTAATTCCTTTCAATTCAAATCAAAAAACCATTTTCAAAACGTGACATTTCAAATTAAAACTAATTACAAATTAGCTCTTGGGACGACCTCAGATTTACCATTCTATACTACCCACGATCAGGTTCCCTGCCCGTTAGTGCGTTGTTAGGTAGATCGAGTTTTATAAATTTAAAACTTGGTAAAAATATATTTTAAAATAAAATACGCATCAATGAATTAGCAGTTTCCTTTGCAAGGCGAATTAGCAGTTTCCTTTGGAAGGCAATTTAGTAGTTTCCTTTGGAAGGCGATTTAACAGTTCTTCAAGTGCAAGGCGATTTAACAATTCATCAAGTGCAAGGTGAATTAATAGTTTTCCAAGTACAAGGCGATTTAACAGATCTACAAGCAAAGGCGAATTAACAATATTTCTTTGCAAGGCGATTTAACAAATTTCCAAGTACAAGGCGATTTAAAAAGTATCCCTTTACAAGGCGATTTAACAACTTCTAAAAGTAAAATTAATTCACTTGAACTAAAGTTAACAACTCAAATTTGCTAAAGTAAATTATACGGTTGATCTCTTTGATTTGTAAAATCCCGTAAAACATCCAATTGTCTTCCTGGTTTTATCAAGAGCTGTAAAATCCCATATCGTTTCAAGACTTACAAACACTCAAAAGACAACTCACTAAAAACACAATTACTTTCAATCACCATTCGGTCCACAAGTAATCTAATAACATCAAATCAACATGGATTCTAGGATTCCACTTGGACAAAAGAATACTCTTGCAGAGTACATGATACTCTTCGGTGTTGACAATCGTCGACCAGAATGGAATTATACATGCAAAATAGAGAGCACGGAAGAATGATACTTGAATCAGTTGAAAACGGTCCACTCATTTGGCCTACTATTAAAGAGAATGGGGTGACCAGAACAAAGAAATATGCTGAATTATCTGCTGCTAAGAAAATTCAAGCTGATTATGATATGAAGGCAACCAATATCATTCTTCAAGGTCTACCAGCTGATATCTATTCACTTGTTAATCATCACAGAGTTGCCAAGGATTTATGGGAGAGAGTTCAATTACTAATGCAAGGTACCTTTTTGACTAAGCAGGAAAGAGAGTGTAAACTGTATGATGCATTTGATAAGTTTACTCACATCAAGGGGGAATCACTTTATAAGTATTACTTGAGATTTACTCAGCTGATTAATGACATGAACATTTACAACATGAAAATGGAGCAATTTCAAGTTAATACCAAGTTTTTAAACAGTCTTCCACGTGAATGGAGTAAGTTTGTGACTGATGTCAAGCTTGTAAAAGATTTGCATACTACTAACTTTGATCAGCTTCATGCATATCTTGAACAACATGAACTACATGCAAATGAAGTCCGTCTTCTGCATGAACGCAATCAAGATCCACTTGCATTTATTGTAAATCAGCAAATGACACCACCCTACTTCAACACTTATCAGTCTTCATACAACAATCCTCAGATTCAACAACAGTTTCCACCATCTCAATATGGATTAATTCATCCCACTCAACATTACTCATCTACTTATCCATCACAACCTCATTTCAATCATTCATCCGTTCCACCATCGTATCCATATCAATCTCAAATGAATCATCAAACCTTATCTGTCCACAAATTGCTTATCAATCACCTCAAGTTTCTACATAACCGATGACTGAGTCTATAACACCCCGTGTTTTTAGGTCATTTTACGACATCATTTATTTCACTATTTATTTTTAGTCTCGTATGCGTTTGCTTTTAACAATTAAAAATTGTCATTCAGCGTAAACGTGCATCAAACAATTAAAAGTTTACGTCAAGCAAGTGTTAGATAATTATTTGGAGGATAATTATTAACTTTGCACATTTTATTTTTATTGGTTACGTAAAGTGTTTACATTTTGTGATAAAATACATTTAGGCATTCACGGAACCACCAAAACTTATCTACACTTCAAGAAATACCCATTATTATACCCAATACCCAAAGTTTTATAAAACTTCACCTATGTTTATCATTGTAGCTGAATATTGCATATAAGAAACCAACTAGAACATACACATTTCAAGTATACTCTTTATACTTAACCTATACATCTTAAGACTTCAAGTATCACTAGAATTATAACACAAAATGTCAAGACTCATCTAATTCCCTCCCTCCCCTAATTTTCAGACATAAACTAGACAAAAGGGAACATAGAGCACACAATTGAACCAACAAAGGACTTGTACAACCTAGTATACATATTACCTAGTACCATGACTAGTAAACTTGACCAAGACTCTCCCTAATTCCCTTCTTGTTGTCTAGCCGTCCCCCTTGTTTCACTTAGTCTTGACTTTCCTAATAGTATTATTGACTAGCTCTTCATATAAATACATGCATAACTAGTAAGATATCACACACATCTCATTCCTTAAGAAAAACTTCACATAACTCTTTGGTTCTCTCCTCCCTAGCCCACGACTCACACAAACACAAAGAGATAATCCATACAAATTTTCTTAGCAAGTATTCAAGTATTCTAGTATCATATCTAAGACATTCTAAGGTGTATTGAATGCTTGGTTTAGCATTTACAAGGGTTTAATCAAGAAAGTTCAAGATTAGGGTTTCTTGGAAAGTTAGGGTTTTCTAGTCTTGGAAGCTTGGGTTTTGATTCTAAACTAGGGTTTAGAACTTGTTAATCTTCATCCAACTTCATCTTAAGGTCATCTAAAAACCCTACACTTTTTACATTTATGATTTTATGTGTATATAATGTCTATGTAGTAAATCACCATCTAGGATATATATTAAGATGTAAAATGGATTTTTACACTTGATCATGGTTTGAAATACTTTTTTATATGTTATATTCATGTTAAAGACATGTTGGAATGGAGGTATATACATTATACAAGTGTAGATTAATTTATAAAAGTATATATAAATTAATTGTTTAAAAGTTTATTTATTAAAGTTATAAATAAATAAATGTAAAGACTTGTTAATCATGGACAAATGATGGACTAAAGGACTTAAAATATATGGTACTTGTAGTATAAAGTGTTGTAGAGGACTTGTAACAAATTTACTAAACTAAAAACTTATAAAAACAATTTTTATAAACATTTTAACTAAATGATCAAAAGTTTCTGTTTTAAATTCGAAAATAAGATATTAATTTTATGTTTTATTGAAATACTACATGTTAGGAGGATCATAAGCATATAAAGAACTCGAAAAATCGAGCTATAACAAAGAAGTTATGCTATTTGCAAGTTTACGATAATTATAAATATAAAAAGTGATTTTATAAAAATAAGCTACTGTTCATTTCAGAAACTTTTTGGAAAATATCTTACTTAGATAGAGCTTTTAAATACGAAGGCGTGCTCGAAAGAATCACTAAAATCGGAGTTAAAACGAATAAGATATATCTTTTACGAGATTACGATAATTAAAATTATAAAAATAATTTTATAAAGTGCATGAACAGTAAAAATCACTGTACATCAGAGAGTTAGAAATATTAAAATGTACTATTTTGATAAATCTTTTTAATACGAAAGCGTGGACATAAAGAACGTACAAAACGGACTTAAAACGAGAAAGATACGCACTATTTTATACTTGTGCACTATTTCCTGACGTGAATAGTGTTGGTTCGTTTTTAATAAAAACATTAGCGAAACATTTTAGAATCACTTAAATAATATTTATACATGTTTTAAACTTTATAAATATTATTTTACAAAGGTGGTTGAACTATTTATACGATTATACGGGTACAAATACATGGTTATTATTTATCAAATGCGATTTAAATATTATTTCACAAATACAATTAGATGGTGGTGTAGCTATATAGAATTATATACGGTATTAGTTATTCAAAGTACTTAGTACTCATATGACCTATAATTAATTAGGTTGCATTCGGACATTTACGTTACGCATTTTCATTCTGTGATTTACATTGTTGATTCATTCACTCAAGGTGAGTGTAACACCCCCAAATCTGGGTAGCAGCGAAATGTTGAATATCCGAGGGCGTTACTTCATAGATCAATAGTACAAGATATGAGAACGACCACTAAACGTGTCGTTTTAAAAAGATACACTAGATTAACAAAATACTTGTTTATTACATAAGCTCATGGATTTAAATTGTTCGACAATATAAGTAAAGATTTCGGTTTATAACAAATGTTCCAAAAATGTAATACTCCCAAATCTTTAGTACTGACTCTTTCCAAAGAGTGACCCCCAATGTATCTGAGCACCTCGTGCCTTATTGACCTGAGAAAACATGCTTAAAATGTCAACATAAAGTAGGTGAATTCATAGGTTTATGCAAATCAATAGTAGGACCGCAAGATTTCCAAGTGTATGATTAAGCAACAGATGCAAACATCATAAAAAGTAATTACGTTTTCCTAAGCTCATGACACTGAAGCTCGACATGTATGAATGCAATAAATTGCCAATAAATGCCCGTGAATGGTGTTCTAACCCGCAACATCCCAAATTCGACATGGTATACGTTTGTTGTCCGGCAACCCGGAACAGTGAGCGCTACTCACCCAAACGGGGATGTTAATCCCAAATAGATCTATTTATAACATTCGCGCTCACAATCTAGTCATTGACAGTTCATGATAAAGGGCTCAGTGGGTTATTGTTACTTAGGCAAACACGTAATCATAGTATAAAATGTACACTTGCGTCCAATTTGTAAAACAAAGCATGTTCTCACCCCAAAGATGTAAATCATTTAAATAATTGTAAAAAATAGGGCTATGAACTCACCTTAGTAAGTAGTCCTCTAAAAATGGTAAATATATCCAAGTATGGCAATGAATCACATCGTCAAATACCTAAGTACATACGGTCAGTCTTAGTCTACAAGTTTAGGCTAACGACTTAATGCATAAACTAAAATTAAATTGCTAGTTTATATATACTGTTATCACTTGTGTGGTGGTGCACATGCTTATCGTATTTGTATTTACTTGATGGCTCTTGGGAAGGTATACGATTACACACATTCTAGTATATGTATAAACGTTATTAATAAATATTCGTATTTATTAAGTCATGGTTTAACTCGTATAATATCCGAACAAGATATAACTCGTACGGTATGTTAAGTGGTTATTAAAATTACCTTTCTATATGAAATACCCTTAGGTTTCTTATATTTACAAAAACAGTCCTTATGTTTATGAAATAATAGTATTTACACTTTAAACCGCTAGGTTTCCACATTCACACTTTTAGTCCTTCAACTTTACAACAAGTACACTTTAGGTCCTTATGTTCTCAAAATAGTCCCTTAAGTTTCAGAAGCTACAAAAACAGTCCCTAAAGCTTTATAAATCCAGTTTTGACTGTTTTAACCCTTAGGTTTGAAATTTGACACTTTTAGCCCCCTTAATTTGTAAAAATTGTATTTTTAACCCAATTAAGATCTAACAAGTGACAATAGGTTTTAATAACTCCAATAAGCTACATAAGCTGTTGTCAGCTTATAAATAATCTCGGATGACTTATTTGAGCTTATTGGGCTTATTGAGCTTGTCAAGGCCCATTAAGCAAACAAAGGGTCCATTTAGGATTCTAAAAGTACATAAGCTCTTATTTGAGTTATATAAGCTCATATGAAATTGTTTAGCTGGAAAATAAGCTCAGATGAGCTTATTTGAGCTTATTTGAGCTTGTTGGGCTCGTGAGCCCAATAACTCTAGTCTGAATGGTACACAAAGGGTTCTCCTATGATTCCTCTTATTTTCTTATCTCATTAAGCATTTAAGATTACTATTAAGTTTTTTTTATCTTGTGGCTTATTCAATAATCCGTTAAGCTCGTTAATGGGCTTTTTGAGCCTGATATGAGTCTGAATAGTATTTTAAGTGTTTGGGCTTGATCCCTTTAGGTCCAATAGTTTTTCTAGGTTCATAATAAGCTTACTGAACTGCATAAGCTCACAAATAAGTTGTCTAAGCTTATTTGTGGCTTATGGGTTTTCGTTGGTCACGGACATAGGCTACCAAGCCCGCTAAGGGTCCGCTTTGGTTTACCTTTTATGTTAGGGTTCCTATAAGTTTAATAAGCACACTAGACCTCTCCATAAGCTCGACGGTGCTTATTAATAAGTTATGGGCCCATAAGGTTGGCTTGTTGGGCCTGTTTGGTTCGTACGTGGGCTAGTGGGCCTTATAGGCCCTTTAAGGGTTTCTTTTCATGCATGTCTTTCTATTCATGGGTTCAATAAGTCATTAGCCCATCAATAAGCTCGAATGAACTTAATAATAAGCTACAGGTCCCCTACTAATGGGCTGTTGGGCCTGTTGGGCCCAAATGCAGGTCGTTTGGGTTAAACTAGACCATTAGTGGCCCATTACACTCCCTGGTGTTTCTTAGGATTCGTTATTATACTATAAAGCAACGTAAGCTCATTTAGCATGCATAAGGGTCGCGTTTGTCCCATGCAAACGCTTAATAATGTCGTATACACTTTCCCCAAGCCACACCCTTTTGATATCACACAAGGTTTACATTTTGTTTTCGTGCCATTCGTTATTAAAAGAGACATATAAGCCCGAGTCAATTTTTCATATAGGTCGACAACTTTTAGCACCACATAAGCGATAATATACATTTGTACACGCAAATAACGTGCATGTCTTGCATTTGTCATGCACATGCTCACATTAGTGTATTATTTACATACCTATGTGACACAACGACTAGCAAACAACAATGAACGTAAGATACGAGTACGTATAAGGTTTGTTCGAGACTTACAAAGGTCCTAGTGATTGGTTCGAGTGTATGCGAGTAGTATGGAAACCTAAATGTGTTTTACACGATCGAATAACCAAAACTAGTTTCAAAGCTCATACAAATACCTAACCTTGGATTGTGGTTCTTCTTATGACCTTGTATGAAATGACCTAGTGTTATTTGTTGGTTCGAATGAGGTTATGAAAGTGTTTGTTTGCGTCTTATGACCCGAGACAAGAGAGAAGTAATGTGGTTTACTTGTTTGAGTGTTTGTGAGTTATAAGAAGTGTTTAAGGTAAATGTGAGTAAGTATATATAGGCATGAGAACTAGTTACATCTCCTAGTCTTATAAACAAACCAAACTATGCCCTAGGTTAGTGGTTTTGAGGTTTCTAGTTGGTTTCCCATGGGTTTTTGAATACCTTTGCTAGTATATTCTTTAATTACATGATCTAGGTACAAGATTTACTAGGATTTAGGAAAGATCTTAAGGTTTGTGTATGCTTATATGTTGTCGCGGGTATCCAAGAGAGAAACAAGGATCCAAAGAGCTCAATTGGTTATTACCCAATGTGTAACAGATTAGTGGAGACATTAAGTACTAGTCTTAATTAATCTCTTATTGTACAAGTACTTTGTATAAGATTTTTAAGGATTTTCTAGGTGACTTTGTGTATGGGACGTGTAGAATCAAAAGGAAAAGGGAAGTTTTTGAGATCTTGCTAGCATTATACAAGTACAAGGTTTAATTACCTTAAGGTGTACATGTACTTAGGAGGTTTTAAGGATTTAGCACATGTGACAAATGGTTCATGGTCTCTCTTGCCTATATTCGGCCAACATAGGTTTATTAACACAAAATATAATAAATTTTGTATTTATGGATTAAAAGTGGGTGTTGGTTTGAGTCTAGGTAAGTCTAGGTATTTTCGAGGTGTGTCTAAATGTATTTTATTGCGAAACGTAAGCCTTTTACGTGACCAATAAAAATAAAATACGCAAAGTCATTAATTATCTTCTTAATAATTGTATAACACTTGATTGGTGTAAACCTTAATTTATTTGATGATCGTTTACGTTAAATGATTATTTATAGTCTACGCGATTAGCTTAAAAGTTAAATTAAAAGTAAACGCGCATCGGACTAAAATAAATAGTGACAAATAATAGGAGTCGTAAAATGACCTGAAATTTAGAAATGTTATAGTCTCTACCCGTTAAAAGAGTTTTGTCCTCAAAGGTTAAGACCTTGTAGTGGATGAAGAAGCACAATTTGTGAAAAGCTATGGGTATTTCTATTTGAACGAATCTTCACGTTCCCAGGTGAACTCAGGACCTCTCTTAGAGTTCTAGCGAACCTTAACGAATGGTATTCGGCTTCGCTTCAATCGTTTGATCTCCCGTTCCATGATTTCAACGGGCTCTTCCACAAATTGGAGCTTATCGTCAACGTGAATTCCTTCTAACGGCATGACTAATGGTTCGTCAGTGTAACATTTCTTCAGATTAGACACATGGAATGTATGGTGAACTCTGCTTAACTCTTGAGGAAACCTTCCTAACCTTGGCTAACACCTTGAAAGGTCTGACATATCTCGGGTTTAACTTACCCCGCTTACCGAATCGTACAACCCCTTTCCAAGGTAAGACCTTGAGCATAACCCATTCCCAACTTCAAACTCCATCGGCTTTTGCTTCAAATCAGCGTAGCTCTTTTGTCGATCCTGAGCAGGTTGAATTCTCTGCTTGATCAGGAAAATCTTTTCCGTTGTTTCTTGGATCATTTTCGGGCCAGTAAGTTGAGCTTCTCTAACTTCGGCCCAGCACACAGGTGATCGACATTTTCGGCCATAGAGTGCCTCATAAGGTGCGGCCTTTATGCTAGCGTGATAACTGTTGTTGTATGAAAATTCGGCTAATGGCAGATGCTTAACCCAGCCCTTTCTAAAATCCATCACACAAGCACGTAGCATGTCCTAGAGAGTTTGAATAGTCCTCTCGCTTTGACCGTCAGTTTTTAGATGATATGCAATACTCATACTCAGATCTGTACCCAACGCTTTCTGAAATGATCTCCAGAAATTTGATGTGAACCTCCTATCACGATCACATATGATTGAAACAGGTATTCCGTGTCTTGCTACTATCCTGTTCAGGTACAACCTTGCCAACTTGTCTAATGGATCATTCTCCCTTATTGGCAAGAAGTGAGCAGATTTTGTAAGTCGATCCACAATCACCCAGATGGTGTCAAAACCTTGTGACGACTTAGGAAGCTTGGTGATAAAATCCATCGTGATATTATCCCACTTCCACTCGGGTATTGCTGGTTGTACTAACAATCTCGATGGCCTTTGATGTTCGGCCTTGACCTTTGCACACGTCAAGCACTTGCTAACATATGTGGCGATGTCAGCTTTCATATTGGGCCACCAATATAGCTTCTTCATGTCTTGGTACATCTTGTCGGAACCGGGATGGATAGAATATTTTGACTTGTGGGATTCGTGCATAATCATAGATCTTAAGTCGCCATAGCAAGGTAACCAACTCTTGCCGTTTAAACATAAAACTCCATCGGCGCGTGGTTCTAACTTTTCCTTGGGTATATCCTTTCTGATCATACCGCCTACATCTTCATTCTCAAGATTCTCTGGTTTCAGGGCTTCGATCTGAGCTTCTAGTATTTGTTTGGGAAGATCCAAGCCAATAGTCATAACTAAGGCTCGAACCCGCAATGGCTCAATCCGTTCCTTACGGCTCAATGCATCGGCCACTACGTTTGCCTTTCCCGAGTGATAACGAATGTCACAATCGTAATCACTTAACAATTCTAGCCAACGGCGTTGCCTCATGTTAAGCTCCTTTTGGTCAAGAATGTGTTGTAGGCTTTTATGGTCGGTGAACACGGTGCATTTGGTTCCATATAGATAATGCCTCCATATCTTTAGAGCAAACACCACCGATCCAAGTTCTAAATCATGAGTGGTGTAGTTCTTCTCATGAATTTTTAGTTGTCGAGAAGCATAGGCAATCACCTTCTCTCTCTGCATCAATACAGCACCTAAACCCTTGTGTGAAGCATCACAATAGACCACAAAGTCTTCGCTTCCTTCAGGTAAAGCCAGAATTGGCGCACTGCACAACTTCTGCTTTATTAACTGAAAAGCGTTTTCTTCCTTTTCACCCTAATCAAATTTGATTCCTTTCTGAGTAAGCTTCGTCATTGATTTAGCAATCTTCGAAAATCCTTCAATAAACCTTCGATAGTAACCAGCAAGACCTAAAAATTAGCGGATCTCTGTCGGTGTCTTAGGAGATGCCCAATCTTTGATAGATTCTATCTTGGCTGGATCCACATGAATACCTCTGCTATCAATGACGTGACCGAGAAATTGTACCTTCGGAATCCAAAATTCACATTTTGAAAACTTGGCATACAACTTCTCCTTCTTAAGCAATTCCAAAATTGCCTTAAGATGTTCTTCGTGCTCTTTCTTGTCCTTTGAATAAATAAGTATGTCATCGATGAAGACAATTACAAACTTATCCAAGTAGGGCTTGCACACTCGGTTCATGAGGTCCATGAATACCACAGGTGCGTTTGTTAGCCCGAATGGCATGACCTGAAACTCGTAATGACCATACTGATTTCGGAATGCCGTCTTTGGAATATCTTGCTCTCGTACTCTAAGCTGGTGATAACCCGATCTCAAATCTATCTTCGAATAAATACTGGATCCCTGGAGCTGATCAAATAAATCATCGATTCTTGGGAGTGGATAACGATTTTTCACTGTCAGCTTATTTAACTCACGGTAGTCAATGCACATCCTGAATGACCCATCTTTCTTTTTGACAAACAAGACCGGGGCTCCCCAAGGTGAGGAACTGGGTCTTATGAAGCCTTTGTCGGAAAGCTCTTGTAGTTGTTCTGACAATTCCTTCATTTCGGACCGTGCCAATCGATACGGTGCTCGAGCTACGGGCGCGGCTCATGGAATTAAGTCGATCTGGAATTCCACTAGCCGAGCTGGAGGAAGACCCGGAAAGTCCTCGGGAAACACTTCAGGAAAATCTTGGACGATTGGTACATCCTTAAGTTGCTTTCCTTCTGACTTGTCCTCCTCTTTCTTGGCGGATATCTGTGCCAAAAAGATCTGACATCCTTTTGCCATGTACTCTTGAGCCTTTGAACATGAGATAATGGCCAACCGAGATTCTCTCCCATCGTTACTTTCGTTACCATGAAAAATCAGGGTTTCATCCCCATAGGGAATTCGAACAAGTTTCTCATCACACACGATCACGGCATGACACCTTCTTAACCAATCTATGCCGATAATAACGTTGAAACTACCCAGTTCTACGGGCATTAGATCGATGTTGAACGGTTGGTTTAAGAAATTTAAAGTGCAGCCCCGCATAATAGTGTCTACCCTGACTATTTTCCCGTCAGCTAATTCCACATCATAACTATTTTCTAATGGAGTTTGGGCAATGTCAATCAGGGAACCAAACGCAGAAGATATAAAGCTTCTATCGGCACCAGTGTTAAATAAGATAGATGCATATCGGTTCTTTAAGAGGAACGTACCCGTGACGACATTGGAGTCCGGGTCCCTCGATGCATTCCCTTTCTTCTCTGCATTCCCAACTGCATACACCCAGCCTTGTGCACTCCCATTTCCCCATCCTTATTCTTCAACTTTGGACAATCTCTCTTGAAATGTCCTGGAGCTCCACATTTAAAACAACCATTCCCATTAGGATTTTCCCCATTGCCTTTCTGAGTATTAGCAACATTTGTGTTGCCAGAACTCCTGCAGTCGCGGGCAAAGTGCCCTACCTTGTTACATTTGTGGCATTTCTGAGTACACAGGCCATTGTGATGAAAATGGCACTTGGTGCACTTGGGCAAAGATCCACCGTATGGCTTCTTTTCACCCGACCCCATATTGTAGACCTTGGCGACATTCTGTCTCTTGAAGGGTTGTTGTTGATGACCATGGTTGTTTCTGAATGAGTCATCAGCCTTCCTTTTGTTGTCAGTTTGCCTTTCCGCATAGGTACGGAGTTTCTGATCCATCAAGTCGTTGGCCAACTCAATAGTCTCATCCAACGTCTTGGGTCTGGCAGACTTGACATTTCCATAAATGTTATCAGGAAGTCCACTGATGTACTTGTCAACCTTCTCAGTTTCATTAGCAACAAACTTGGTACATATCAGGGTTAGCTCTTGGAAACGTTCAGTGTATGTTGGAACATCGTTCCCTTTGACCTTTAGGTTCCACAACTCGATTTCTAGTTTCTTGACTTCACCCTGCGGACAATACTTATCCGTCATCTTCTTCTTGAGTACTTCCCAAGTCATTGAATATGCATCAGGACCTAAGGTTCTTATCTGACTATTCCACCAAGTCAAAGCAGCCCCTAACAGAGTGCAGGTGGCAAACTTAACCTGATTTTCAATGGCACAACCACTGATATTGAAGACTGATTCCATCTTTTCTATCCACCTGGTTAAAAGGACAACGCCTTCAGTCCCTTTGAAGTTCAAAGGTTGGCATTTCATGAAGTCAGCGTAGAAACAAGGGCGCGCAGTTTGCACATTCCTTCGGTTATCCCCGTGCGAACTGTGGCTTCCATCTCCATTGGTGGAGTTTCGTAGAAGAGCTTGATCAATCATAGCTTGGACGGATTCTGGAGTCATGTTGTTTGGGTTGGTGTTGTTAGGTGAGGTATTCGGTCCTCGTCTTGTCACAGGTGCCATGATTCGTCTAAATCACAAGAGACAAAACGTGAGGTCATGATCATGATGAGATATAGATTAATTTACAGATGAGACAACAACACAAGAGAGGCATATAGTACAACATAACACATCTATTTCATTCATAACTTGGGAAATTTTACATGAAATAGTTTTTAGTACAAAAAATACAATACAAAAGATATAAGGCTATGCTAGAGGGGAAAACCCCTAATACTTAACTTGCCTGAACAACAGCCTATCAAAATAAAATGACCTAGACCACTAAATGTGACTATCAGCATCCCTAGAAGCATCTTGGTGATATGGAACTCTAGTATCTGGTGCTGGCTGTCTAGCTCTCATCTGCTGCCCTCGCAGTGATAACAACTCGGCCTGCATGTCACCCATCTCTCGCCTCATGTCTCTCATCACCCGGAGAGTCTCTATCATCTGTGCCTGACGCATACGGTCAGTCTCTCGAAGCTTTGCCATCTCAGCTTGTTGAATCTGGGAGCGAGTCTCGTGTACCTGGTGCTATGTCTGAATAAGAGTACCCTGTAACTGTAGCTGTGTTTGATGTGCATGGAGCTGGGACTCGTGTGCATATACTTGCTCACGGTATGTCTGAAGCTCATAATGGATCGCCTGACTCAATCCTATCGCATGAGCCCAAGCCTCTCAGGAAGCATAGGCCTCCTCCTCCACAATGAGTACTGTCTCCTGGAGAGTCATCCTATCCCCCATAAGTAAATCGACCCGCTGCGAGTTCATATCGACTCGCTGTGATATACGAGACCTACTATCCTGAGCATCCTCTAGTAGGGCATACAAGTCCTGTGTATCCCGCTCATGGAGCTCAGCAAGCTCTGTAACCCTAGTGTTGACCTCTCCCACGGTCATAGGTGCTATCTCTGGAACTGCCTCTGCCGGATCTACCCAAGTATCCCTAATCCCGTACCCAACATCTCTAATCCCCTGTCGCCTCTCTTCAGCATCTACTGTGCTGACAAACCCATAATCTATCCCTTGACCTCTGGCAGGTCTAGCAGTGGAACTCTCTCCGATCTCATATCTGGAGCCTAGGGTGGATAGATGCAACCTCTTGCGGGGAGGCTGCTCAGATTCGGGAATATCATCCCTACGGTCAACAGGTGATGGTATGGATAGAGATGGTGGTAGTGGTGGTAGTGGAGGTGGTGGTAATGCGGTAGTAACTGCATCAATGAGAGCCTGGGTGGATGCTATCCTGAGTGTCTGGATTTGGGTTAGACACCCAGATGATGGTGGTAAAGGTGATGGCATAGGTAGTGGTGATGAATGTGCAGGTGGAGCTGTGCACCTAGCAAGGCGCTCTCCTGCAGAGGGTGGTGATAGTGAGATAGGTGGTGATGGTGATGGAGTAGTCATGGCCAGAAGTCTCTCAACTCTCATCTTGGTGGAAGGGATATGGAAGTCTGAGGCCGGAAGGTAATCCTAGCCCTAATAGTAATGTCAGTGGAGGGGGTGGTATAACAAGCTCTGTTCCCTCAGGTGGGGAAACAGGCTCATCAGTAGGTACAACAACAGCCGAGTCGGCCGGAGTTAAGTGTTCCTCCTCCTCCTCCCCGTCCTCCTCGTCCTCATCCTCATCCTCATCATTGGCATCATCCCTAGATGAATCTCCGTCATCATATCTTCCATCATCTCCCCGTCTATAGGATAGTCACTGGACCCATCCTCTAATCTCATCATCCTCTACTCCTCTGATTCCCTCTCTCGGACCCAAAACTCAGTAACATATCCTGGTGACTCAGCAGTAGGTGAATCAACAAGAGGTAATGGCTGCTCCTCAGCTGGAAACTCATGGTCATCCTCCAATGGTATATACTCAGGGTATATAGGCTCTGGCACGTAGTCAGGATCATGTGCCTGTACGAACATAGCCAGCACGCTCCATCCTCGGTCCCGAGGAACTGGCGGTGTCTGTGGATCCTCTGGGCCTGGTATGTAATCCGGTGATGGTGGGGCTACTGGATGCATCAGGAGTCCTTCGTATCCTAATATGATGACCCGTGGGATGCCTCCCTCAGATATCTCCTCATCATCGGCTCCCCAAAAGGCTTTGCCAAGTGTAGGTAACCACAGATGTCGCAGAAGACATGATTACTGCAAAAAGCAAAAATAACCTATATAAGTATTAACTTTATAGGAAAGACGTATGATATGTCTATAAGCTTTAATTAATAAAGGGGTCCACTCTCTACGTTATGATCTATAAGATTCTTATAGTACTTACTAGTATAGTATTTATATGCAATATCGATCATGTAAGACACTTAAGTACCCTTCTATGCTAGAAATAGTAGTATATCATGTAAGCATATGCTAGATTGCAAACAAGTAATGTATGTGTGTCCCGTGCAAACCCCATTTTGAATGCAGTGTTTGAAAATGGTTATAGTCCAGACAAAAACTTTTGACCTGGTTCTCTATAACCTTGGCTCTAGATACCAATCTGTAACACCCCCAAATCTGGGTAGCAGCGGAATGTTGAATATCCGAGGGCGTTACTTCATAGATCAATAGCACAAGATATGAGAACGACCACTAAACGTGTCGTTTTAAAAAGATACATTGGATTAACAAAATACTTGTTCATTACATAAGCTCATGGCTTCAAATTGTTCGACAATATAAGTAAAGATTTCGGTTTATAACAAATGTTCCCAAAATGTAATACGACCCAAATCTTTAGTATTGACTTTCTCCAAAAGTGACCCCCAATGTATCTGAGCACCTCGTGCCTTATTGACCTGAGAAAACATGCTTAAAACGTCAACATAAAGTTGGTGAATTCATAGGTTTATGTAAATCAATAGTAGGACCGCAAGATTTCCAAGTGTATGATTAAGCAACAGATGTAAACATCATAAAAAGTAATTACGTTTTCCTAAGCTCATGACACTGAAGCTCGACATGTATGAATGCGATAAATTGCCAATAAATGCTCGTGAATGATGTTCTAACCTGCAACATCCCAAATCTGACATGGTATACGTTTGTTGTCCGGCAACCCGGCACAGTGAGCGCTACTCACCCAAATGGGGATGTCAATCCCAAATAGATCTATTTATAACATTCGCGCTCACAATCTAGTAATTGATAGTTCATGATAATAGGCTCAGTGGGTTATGGATACTTAGGCAAACACGTAATCATAGTATAAAATGTACACTTGCTTCCAATTTGTGAAACAAAGAATGTTCTCACCCCAAAGATGTAAATCATTTAAATAATTGTAAAACATAGGGCTATGAACTCACCTTAGTAAGTAGTCCTCTGAAAATGCTAAATATATCCAAGTATGGCAAGTGAATCACACCGTCAAATACCTAAGTAAATACGGCCAGTCTTAGTCTATAAGTTTAGGCTAACGACATAATGCATAGACTACAATAATTTGCTAGTTTATATATATTGTTATCACTTGTGTGGTGATGCACATGTTTATTGTATTTGTACACCGATAAACCTTGACTTTAGATACAATAATACTTTTATTATGTTAAGTCCAGTCCGACCCTTCAAGTATTTATAAAATCATTTAAGTTTTATAACATACTTTTAAGTTTCTAAGTTTGACAACTTTAGTCCTTTTATTTAAGTTTGGTTAAATTACACCTTTTAACCCCTAACTTTCCAAGTTGTCACTTTTAGTCCTTTTACTTTACAAAAGTTACACTTTAGGTCCTTATAATCTCAAAATAGTCCTTTAAGTTCCATAAGTGACAAAACAGTCCTTAAAACTTTATAAAACCAGTTTTGACAGTTTTAACCCTTAAGTTTGAAATTTGACACTTTTAGTCCCTTAAACTTGTAAAAATCACAATTTTAAGTCTCAAATAAGTTCGAAACAGGTGCCAATGATGTATTAACTCTAATAAGCTACATAAGCTGTTGCCAGCTTATAAATAAGCTCAGATGAGCTTATTTAAGCTTATTAGGCTATTGGACTCGTAAAAGTCCATTAAGCTAATGAATGGTCCATTTAAGATTCCAAAAAGCACACAAGCACTCATTTGGATTATATAAGCTTATGTGAGATCGTTTGGCTGAAAAATAAGCTCGTTAGCCAATCAACCTTAACCCGAAATGTTTTTAAGGGTCAACTAGGGTTTCACTACATGATCTAACTTATTTTCTTATCTCATTAAGCACTTATGATTATAATTAATCTGTTTTCACGGTATGGCTTATTCGATAAGCTAGTAAGTTCGTTAATGGGCTTTTGAGTCCATTAAGAGTTTGATAAGGCCCTTTAAGCTTTTAGACTCACTCCTCTAAGGTCAATTAGCTTTTCTAAAGTTATTATAAGTCCTATAAGCTGTTTAAGCTTGCAAATAAGCTGTCTAAGCTTATTTGTGGCTTATGGGTTTTCATTGGTCATGGTAATGGGCTATCAAGCCCGTTAAGGGTCCGATTATGTTTACACTTGAGGTTAGGGTCCATATAAGTTCAATAAGCATATTAGGTCCCTAAATAAGCTCGAAGGGGCTTGTTAATAAGTTATGGGCCCACCAGGTTGGCTTATTGGGCCTGTTTGGTTTCGTATAGGGGCTATTGGGCCTAATAGGCCCACTAGAGGTTTCTTTCATGCATATCATGTATTCCAAAGAGTTTTAAGAATTTTATAATCCCTCAATAAGCTCAAGTGAGCTTATTTATAAGCTATGGGCCTCAACCAATGAACTGTTGGGCCCATTAGCGTCCGTTAGTGGCCCATTAAGCTTATTGGTGGTATAAATGGCTTATTAAGATTACTAGCACCAAAACGAGTTCATGTAACCTATATATGCGTTGAGTTTGCCACATGCATACATGTAACGAGTTCGTTTACACCTTCCCAAGCCTATTTGTCAAGTTTACTTAAGAAGTTTACGTGTGGTTTTTATGTATTTCGAGTATAAGGGTTTTGTATGTACCTTGTTTTCCTTACCCTCGGTTAATGAAAATGTCTAGTCCATATTCGATCATTTTGTATATTTTTACCGCGTCTTAGCACCACACAAGTATCATATGAGCATGTTTAAGTGCGTGAGCCATGTATGGTTGTATTTTGCACATATATGGTTACGTTACTTGTTAGTTACCAACTAACATGATCGAAGACTAGTAAATAAAGAAAGAATGCACGATACAAGTATGTATAAGTTTAGTACATGACTTACAAAAGGTCTTAGCGACGTGGTTGATGAGTTTAGACGCGTAGAGTGCTAACCCAATGTATACACGATTGAATTAACCCAATGTACGTCAACCCTTAGCTCGTGTACCTCCGTATGCAATTGTATAGAAACCTTAGTGTTGTTTGTAGGTTCAAATGAGTTGTGATGTTGTTTGTTTGCGTCTTATGACCCGAACAAGGGAAGAGACAAAGATGGTTTGGATTAGAGAGAGTGTTTAGTGTATGTGTGAGTTGTAAGAGTGCTAAATGGTAAATGTGAGTGAGTATTTATAGGCAAGATATCTAGTTACATCTCCTAGTCCCTCAAACAACCAAACTGTGCCCTAGTCTTGGTGGTTTTGTGGTTTCTAGTTAATCACACATGGTTTTGTTAATACTACTAAGTACATGTCTTAATTACAAGATTTTGGTACAAGATTTACCAAGATTATGGAAAATCTTATGATGCATGTATGTTGTTTGTGTAGCCGCGGGTATCTAAGAGAAAGAGAACAAAAAAGGTTTTATCCATTGTGCAATAAGCTTGACTAGGGACATTAAGTACAAGTTTTAATTAAGTTTAGGTTGTACAAGTACTTACAGGTTCATAGGAAGATGTTCTAGGAAATTTTATGTGTGTGGATTCTTGTTTCTAGTCGTGGCATCAAAGAGAGCAAAGAGAGGGATTAATTTGGCTAATTTGGGACAACTAGTACCTTCCTTAATTACGTAGGATTGTGCATGTACTTTGAAGAATAAAACAAAGATTTGCTAGTTGGTTTATGTTACCCATATTCGGCCAAATGGCTTAATAACACAAGATTTGAATAAATTTTGTGTTTAAGGTTTAAAAGTGGGTGTTGATTTGAGTATAGGTAAGTCTAGGTATTTCCGGGGTGTGTCTAAATGTATTTTATTGTGAAACGTAAGCCTTTTACGTGACCAATAAAAATAAAATATGCAAAGTTAATAATTATATGACACTTGTTTGATGTAAACCTTAATTTACTTGGTGACCGTCTACGTTAAATGATTATTTCTAGTCTACGCGATTTAGTTTAGAAGTTAAATTAAAAGTAAACGCGTATCGGACTAAAATAAATAGTGACGAATAATAGGAGTCATAAAATGACCTAAAATTGAGAAATGTTACAGTCTCCACCCGTTAAAAGAGCTTTGTCCTCAAAGCTTAAGACCTTGTAGTGGATGACGAAGCCCGGTTTGTGAAAAGTTGTGGGTATTTTTGTTTGAATGAATCTTCACGTTCCCAGGTGAACTCAGGACCTCTCCTAGAGTTCCAGCGAACCTTAACCAATGGTATCTGGCTTCGCTTTAATCGTTTGATCTCCCGTTCCATGATTTCAATGGGCTCTTCCACAAACTGGAGCTTATCGTCAACGTGAATTCCTTCTAACGGCATGACTAATGGTTCGTCAGCGTAACATTTCTTCAGATTAGACACATGGAAAGTATGGTGAACCCTGCTCAACTCTTGAGGAAGTTCCAGCCTGTAGGCAACTTTCCCAACCTTGGCTAACACCTTGAAAGGTCCGACATATCTCGGGTTCAACTTACCCCGCTTACCGAATCGTACAACCCCTTTCCAAGGTGAGACCTTGAGCATAACCCTATCCCCAACTTCGAACTCCATGGGCTTCCGCTTCAAATCAGCGTAGCTCTTTTGTCGATCCTGAGCAGCTTGAATTCTCTGCTTGATCTGGCGATCTAGTCCATGGTTCCTGGATCAATTCGGATAGTCAGTTGAGAACTTCTCAACTTCGGGCCCTGACACAGGTGATCAACATTTTTGGCCATAAAGTGTCTCATAAGGTACGACCTTTATGCTAGTGTGATAACTGTTGTTATATGAAAATTTGGTTAATGGCAAATGTTTAACCCATCCCTTGCCAAAATCGATCACTCAAGCATGTAGCATGTCCTCGAGAGTTTGAATAGTCATCTCGCTCTGGCCGTCGGTTTCGGATGATAAACTGTGCTATACTTATATTTGTACCCAAAAGCTTTCTGATATGATTTCAAAAATTTGACGTGAATCCTTCCATTCACGTATCACTGTATGATTGAAACAGGTATTTCGTGTCTTGCTATTATCCTGTTCAGGTACAACCTTGCCAACTTGTCTAATGGATCATTCTCCCTGTATTGGCAAGAAGTGAGCAGATTTTTGTAAGTGATCACAATCACCAGGATGGTGTCAAAAACCGTGTGACGACTAGGATGTTTGGTGATAAATCCCTTATGATTATTATCCCACTTCCAATCGGATATTGCTGGTTGTTACTTACAAACCCGTGGCATTGGATGTTTGGCCTTGTCTTACACATGTCAAGCACTTGCTAACATATGTGGCGATGTCAGCTTTCATATTGGGTTACCAATATAGCTTTTTCATGTCTTGGTACATCTTGTCGGAACCGGGATGGATAGAATATTTTGACTTGTCAGATTCGTGCATAATCACGAATCTTAAGTCGCCATAGCAAGGTAACCAACTCTTGCCGTGTAAACATAAAGTTCCATCGGCGCGTGGTTCCAACTTTTCCTTGGGTATATCCTTTCTGATCATACCGCCTACATCTTCATTCTCAAGATTCTCTGGTTTTAGGGCTTCGATCTGAGCTTCTAATATTCGTTTGGGAAGATCCAAGCCAATAGTCATAACCAAGGCTCGAACCCGCAATGGCTCAATCCGTTCCTTACGGCTCAATGCGTCAGCCACTACGTTTGCCTTCCCCGGGTGATAACGAATGTCACAATCGTAATCACTCAGCAATTCTAACCAACGGCGCTGCCTCATGTTAAGCTCCTTTTGGTCAAGGATGTGTTGTAGACTTTTATGGTCGGTGAACACGGTGCATTTGGTTCCATACAGATAATGTCTCTATATTTTTAGAGCAAACACTACCGATCCAAGTTCTAAATCATGAGTGGTGTAGTTCTTCTCATGAATTTTTAGTTGTCGAGAAGCATAGGCAATCACCTTCTCTTCTGCATCAACACAATGCATAGCCTTTGTGTGATGCATCACAATAGACCACAAAGTCTTCGCTTCCTTCAGGTAAAGCCAGAAACTGGCGCACTGCACAACTTCTGCTTTATTAACTGAAAAGCTTTTTCTTCCTTTTCACCCTAGTCGAACTTGACTCCTTTCTGAGTAAGCTTCGTCATTGATTTAGCAATCTTCGAAAATCCCTCGATGCATTTCGGTTGTAACCCAGCATAGACTAAGAATTGGTGGATCTTTGTCGGAGTCTTAGGAGATTCCCAATCTTTGATAGATTCAATCTTGGCTGGATCCACATTAATACCTCTGCTATCAATGAACATGGAACGAGAAATTGATACGTCGGATACGCAAAATCACACTTTGAAAACTTGGCGTACAACTTCTCCTTCTTAAGCAATTCCAAAATTGCCTTAAGGTGTTCTTCGTGCTCTTTCTCGTCCTTTGAATAAATAAGTATATCATCAATGAAGACGATTACAAACCTATCCAAGTAAGGCTTGCACACTCGGTTCATGAGGTCCATGAATACCGCAGGTGCGTTTGTTAGTCCAAATGGCATAACCTAAAACTCGTAATGACCATACCGAGTTCGAAATGCCGTCTTTGGAATGTCTTGCTCTCGTACTCTAAGCTGGTGATAACCCGACCTCAGATCTATCTTTGAGTAAATACTGGATCCTTAGAGTTGATCAAATAAATCGTCGATCCTTAGGAGTGGATAACGATTCTTCACTGTTAACTTATTTAACTCACGGTAGTCAATGCACATCCTGAATGACCCATCCTTCTTTTTGACGAACAAGACCGGGGCTCCCCAAGGTGAGGAACTAGGTCTTATGAAGCCCTTGTCGGAAAGCTCTTGTAGTTGTTCCGACAATTCCTTCATTTTGGACAGAGCCAATCGATACGGTGCTCGAGCTACGGGCACGACTCCTAGAATTAAGTCGATCTGGAATTCCACTGGTCGAGCTGGAGGAAGACCCGGCAAGTCCTCAGGAAACACTTTAGGAAAATATTAGACGATTGGTATGTCCTTAAGTTGTTTTCCTTCTGACTTGTCATCCTCTTTCTGGGCGGATATTTGTGCCAAAAAGATCTAACATCCTTTCGCCGTGTACTCTTGAGCCTTTGAACATGAGATAATGGTCAACTGAGATTCTCTCTCGTTGTTACTTTTGTTACCATGAAAAACCAAGGTTTCATTCCCTGTAGGACCTTCGAACAAGTTTTCGCATAGCACACGATCACGGCGTGACACCTTCTTAACCAATCCATGCCGATAATAACATCGAAACTACCCAGTTCAAGAGGTATTAGATCTATGTTGAACGGATGGTTTAAGAAGTTTAAAGTGCAACCCCGACTATTTTCTCGTCAGCTAATTCCACATCATAACTATTTTCTAATGGGGTGTAGGAAGATGTTCAACCAGGTACTAATAGCAGAAGATATAAAGCTTCTATCGGCACCGTATCAAATAAGATAGATGCCTTAGTGGTTGTTTAAAAGGAACATACCCGTGACGACATTGGGGTTCAGGTTTCCTGATGCATTCCTTCTTTTCTTTGCATTCCCAACTGCATACACCCAGCCTTGTGCATTCCCGTTTCCTCCATCCTTATTCTTCAACTTTAGACAATCTCTCTTGAAATGTCCTAGAGCTCCACATTCAAAACAACCATTCCCTTTGGGATTTGCCCCATTGCCCTTCTGAGTATTAGCACCATTTGTGTTGCCAGAACTCATGCAGTCGTGGGCAAAGTGCCCTACCTTGTTGCACTTGTGGCACTTCTGAGTACACAGGCCATTGTGATGAAAAATGGCCACGGTGGTGCACTTGGGCAAAGATCCCCCATACGACTTCTTCTCACCAGTCCCCATATATTCTTCCTCTTGAAGGGTTGTTGTTGGTGACCATGGTTGTTTCTGGATGAATCATCAGCCTTCCTTTTGTTGTCAGACTGTCTTTCTGCATAGGTGCGGAGTTTCTGATCCATCAAGTCATTGGCCAACTCAATAGTCTCATCCAACGTCTTGGGTCTGGTAAACTTGACATTTCCATAAATGTTATCAGGAAGTCCACTGATGTACTTGTCAACCTTTTCGGTTTCATTAGCAACAAACTTGGTACATATCAGGGTTAGCTCTTAGAAACGTTCAGTGTATGCTGGAACATCGTTCCCTTTGACCTTTAGGTTCCACAACTCGATTTCTAGTTTCTTGATTTTACACCTGCGACAATTTACGTTGTCCGTATCTTCTTCTTGAGTAATTACCAAGTCTTTGATTATGCATAGGACCTAAGTTCTTATCTCGGGACCATTCCACCAAGTCAAAAGATGCACCTAACAGCGTGCAGGTGGCAAAAACTTTAACTTGATTTTGCATAGCACAACACGATATTGAAGGACTGAGCTCATCTTTTCGATCCACCTGGTTAAACCGACAACGCCTTTAGTCCCTTTGAAGTTCAAAGGTTGACATTTCATGAAGTCAGCGTAGAAACAAGGGCGTCCAGTTTGCACATTCATTCGATTAATCCCCGTATGAAATGGGCTTCCATTCATTGGTGGCGTTTTGCTGAAGAGCTTGATCAAGTCATAGCTTAACAACGGATTCTGGGGTCTATGTTGTTGGGTGGTGTTGTTAGGAGGGGTATTCGGTCCTCGTCTTGTTACAGGTGCCATTTATTGTCTAATTTACAAGAGTCAAAATGTGAGATCATAATTATGACGAGATATATAATAATTTACAAATTAGATAACACTAAGAGAGGTATATTGTACAAAATAACACATTATTTAATTCATAATTGGAAATTTTACATGAAATAATTTGAGGTACACAAATATACAATACAATAGAGCTAAGCTATGTTTGCGGGGAAAACCCCTCAATACTTTAACATGCCCTGTACAATGACATATCAAGCAAAATAACATAAATCCACTAGATATCTGGGTCTGTCAGCATCCCTAGAAGAATCCTAGTGATCTGGAATCCTAACATCTGGTCCTGGCTGTCTAGCTCTCTTTTGCTGCTCTCGATGTGCTAACAACTCAGCCTGCATATCACCTATCTCTCGTCTCATATCTCTCATCACTCAAAGCATCTCTACCATCTACGTCGTGCGCCTACGGTCAGTATCTTGAAGCTCTGCCATCTCAGTCTGTTGTACCTAAAAGCGAGTCTTGTGTATCTGATGTTGTGTCTGAATGAGAGTACTCTGCATCTAGAGCTGTGCCTAATGTGCCTGGATATGAGTCTTGTGTGCATACACATAATCACGGTGGGTCTGAAGCTCCTGGTGGGTCGCCTGACTCAATCCTATCGAGTGACCCCAAGCCTCTCGGGAAGCATAGGCCTCCTCTTCCACAATCCATACTGTCTCCTAGAGAGTCATCCTATCCCCCATAAGTAAGTCGACCTGCTGTGAGTCCATGGCGACCCGCTGTGATATGCGAGTCCTACCATCTTGAGCATCCTCTAGTAAAGCATACAAGTCCTGTGTATCACGCTCATAAAGCTCAGCAAGCTCTGCAACCCTAGTACTGATCTCTCCTAAGGTCGTAGGTGCTATCTCAGGAACTGCCTCTGCCAGATCCACCCAAGTATCCCTAATACCATACCAAACCTCACTAATCCCATGTCATCTCGCTTCAGCATCTATGGTGCTGACAAACCCATAATCTATCCCTCGACCCCTAGTAGGTCTAGCAGTAGAACTCTCCCCGTCCTCATACCTGGAGCCTAGAGTGGACAAACACAACCTCTTGCGCGTGGTGCCACTCCAGCTTGGGAATATCATCCCTACGGTCAACAGGTGGTGGTATGTATAGAAATGGTGGTAGTGGTGGTAGTGGGGGTGATGGTAATGCGGCAGCAACCGCATAAACAAGGGCCTGAGTGGAGGTCATCCTGAGTGTCTGGATTTGGATCGGACACCCAGATGATGGTAGTAATGGTGATGGCACTGGTGGTGGTGATGAAAGTGCAGGTAGGACCGTGCACCTAGCAAGGCTCTCCTTTGCAGAGGGTGGTGATAGTGAGATAGGTGGTGATGGTGATGGAGTAGGCATGGCTAGAAGTCTCTCAACCTCTGCCTCTGGTGGAAGGGATATGGAAGCCTGAAGCCGGACAGTGATCCTAGCTCCAGTGGTAGAAATGTCAGTGAAGGGTGGTGGTATAACAGGCTTTGTTCCCTTAGGTGGGGAATCAGGCTCAACAGTAGGTACAACAACAGCGGAGTCGGCCAAAGCTGGGTGTTGCTCCTCATCCTCCTCCTCGTCCTCCTCCTCATCATCGGCGTCATCCCTAGATGAATCGTCTTCATCATCATCTCCATTATCTCCCCAATCCATAGGATAGTTAACTGGACCATCCTCTATCTTATCATCCTCATACTCCTCTGGATCCTCCTTGGGATCCGACTCAGTAACATATCTGGGTGATTCAGCAGTAGGCAAATCAACGGGAGATAATGGTTGCTCCTCAACTGGAACCATGATATCCCTCCACCGGTTTTTATCTCAGGGATATAGGGCTTCTGAACGTAGTCAGGTCATGTAGCTATATGTACTTAGGCTTCTCGTTCATCCTCTATCTGTGGTACTGCATGTCTGTGGCTCCTGTAGGGCTGGTATGTAATACGGTGATTGTTGTGTGGTGGGGTACCGGCTGCATGGGAGTCCATCGTATCCTAACTACAGATTGACTCATGGAGAACCTCATTAGAATTATTTCCTCATCGGTCCCCAAAATACCTCCCTGGCTCAAAGTCGGTGTAGACTGGAAGTTGTTTAGGTAACCGCACGATGATGCAGAGACATGACTTACTGTAAAAAAAAATAACTTATATAAGTATAAAATTTTAAAACTCTTTATAGTAATATAGTAATATAATTTATATAACTCGTATTCTCAATTATGCAAGCACTTAGTAATATCTAATGCTAAAACAGTGTATGTACAGTAAGCACATATGCTAGATTGCAAACAAGTAATGTATGTGTGTCCCATGACAAACTATTTGTAAATGCAGTGTTTGAAAATGGTTATAGTCCAGACAAAAACTTTTGACCTGGTTCTCTATAACCTTGGCTCTAGATACCAATCTTGTAACACCCCAAATCTGGGTTGCAACGGAATGTTGAATATCCGAGGGCGTTACTTCATAGATCAATAGCACAAGATATGAGAACGACCACTAAACGTGTCGTTTTAAAAAGGATACATTGGATTAACAAAATACTTGTCCTTACATAAGCTCAGGCTTTAATGGTTCGACAATATAAGTAAAGATTTTGGTTTATAACAAATGTTCCCAAAATGTAATACGACCCAAATATTTAGTATTGACTTTCTCCAAAAGTGACCCCAATGTATATGAGCACCTCGTGCTTTATTGACCTGAGAAAACACGCTTAAAACATCAACATAAAGTTGGTGAATTCATAGGTTTATGTAAATCAATAGTAGGACCGCAAGATTTTCATGTTGTTTGATTTAAGGCAAACAGATTGCAAACATCATTAAATTATAAGTAATTTACATTTTCCTAAGCTCATGAACTGAAGCTTCGCCATGTATGAATGCGTAAATTTACCAATTAATGCCCGTGAATGGATGTTCTAACCGAAATCCCAA
The DNA here is from genome assembly GCA_026074375.1 of Tanacetum coccineum. Lineage (NCBI taxonomy): Eukaryota > Viridiplantae > Streptophyta > Magnoliopsida > Asterales > Asteraceae > Tanacetum > Tanacetum coccineum. The sequence goes on from BQNB010001078.1 coordinate 117,962, forward strand.
ATCCGACATGCGTATATGTTTGTTGTCTGGCAACCCGGCACAGTGAGCGCTACTCACCCAAACGGGGATGTCAATCCCAAAAAGATATATTTATAACATTCGCACTCACAACCTAGTAATTGGCAGTTTATGATAAAGGGCTCAGTGGGTTATCGCTACTTAGGCAAACACGTAATCATAGTATAAAATATACACTTGCGTCCAATTTGTAAAACAAACCATGTTCTCACCCCAAAAATGTAAATCATTTAAATAATTGTAAAAACACTGGGGCTATTGAAACTCACCTTAGTAAATTAGTCCTTTGGAAAATGAATAAATATTATCCAAAAATGGTTTTTATTTTTGGCGAATGAATCACACCGTCAAATACCTAAGTAAATACGGTCAGTCTTAGTCTATAAGTTTAGGCTAACGACATAATGCATAGACTACAATAATTTGCTAGTTTATATATACTGTTATCACTTGTGTGGTGATGCACATGTTTATTGTATTTGTATTTACTTGATGGCTCTTGGGAAGGTATACGACTAAGAATATATATCGTTAACAAATATACATCTATTAACCTGATAGTTTATACACCGATAAACCTTGACTTTAGATACAATAATACTTTTATTATGTTAAGGTTTTTTTCCAGTCTGAACCTCATGTATTTTATAAAATCATTTAAGTTTAAGATACATACTTTTATGTTTCTAAGTTTGACAACTTTAGTCCTTTTATTTGAGTTTGGTTAAATTACACCTTTTAACCCCTAACTTTCCAAGTTGTCACTTTTAGTCCTTTAACTTTAGAAAGGTTACACTTTAGGTCCTAATATTCTCAAAACAATCCTTTAAGTTCCAGAAGTGACAAAACAGTCCTTAAAACTTTATAAAAGCAGTTTTAACAGTTATAACCCTTAAGTTTGAAATTTGACACTTTTAGTCTCTTAACTTGTAAAAATCACATTTTAAGTCAAAATAAGTTATAACAAGTGTCCATAGGTTTTATTAACTCTAATAAGCTACATAAGCTGTTGGCAGCTTATAAATAAGCTTAGATGAGCTTATTTAGGCTTATTAGGCCTATTGGACTCGTAAAAGTCCATTAAGCTAATGAATGGTCCATTTAAGATTCCAAAAGCACACAAGCACTCATTTGACTTATAAAAGCTTACGTGAGAGTTTGGCTGAAAAATAAGCTCGAGTGAGCTTATTTGAGCTTATTCAAGCTTGTTGGGCTTCGTTAGCCATCATCCTTGACACGAAAGGTTTTTAAAGGTCCACTAGGGTTTCACTATATGATCCAACTTATTTTCTTATCTCGTTAAGCACTTATGATTATAATTATTCTGTTTTCACTGTATGGCTTATTCGATAAGCTAGTAAGCTCGTTAATGGGCTTTTGAGTCCATTAAGAGTTTGATAAGGCCCTTTAAGCTTTTGGACTCACTCCTCTAAGGTCCATTAGCTTTTCTAAAGTTATTATAAGTCCTATAAGCTGTTTAAGCTCGCAAATAAGTTGTCTAAGCTTATTTGTGGCTTATGGGTTTTCGTTGGTTATAGTAATGGGCTATCAAGCCCGTTAAGGGTCCGGTTATGTTTACACTTGAGGTTAGGGTCCATATAAGTTCAATAATCATATTAGGTCCCTAAATAAGCTTGAGGGGGCTTATTAATAAGTTGTGGGCCCACCAAGTTGGCTTATTAGGTCTGTTTGGTTTCATACAGGGGCTATTGGGCCCAATAGGCCCATTAGAGGTTTCTTTCATGCATATTGTTTATTCTAAAGAGTTTTAAGAATTTTATAATCCCTCGATATTTATAAGCTATAGGCCTCAACCAACGGACTGTTGGGCCCATTAGCATCCGTTAGTGGATTGTTGGGTCCAACAAGGTCCATTAGTGGCCCATTAAGCTTATTGGTGGTATAAATGGCTTATTAAGATTACTAGCACCAAAACGAGTTCATGTAACCTATATATGCGTCGAGTTCGACACCTGATACGTGTATACGAGTTCGTTTCGCTTCCAAGCCTATTCGTCAAGTTTACTTAAAAAGTTTACGTGTGGTTTTTATATATTTCGAGTATAAGGGTTTTGTATCCACCTTGTTTTCCTTACCCACGGTTAAACGAAAATGTCTAGTCCATATTCGATCATTTTGTACATTTTTATCGCGTCTTAGCACCACACAAGTATCATATGAGCATGTTTAAGTGCGTGAGCCATGTATGGTTGCATTTTGCATATATATGGTCACGTTACTTGTTAGTTACCAACTAACGTGGATCGATGTCTTAGTAAATAAAGAAAGAATGCACGATACGAGTACGTATAAGTTTAGTACATGACTTACAAAGGGTCCTAGCGACTTGGTTGACGAGTTTGGATGCGTAGAGTGCTAACCCAACGTATACACGATTGAATTTACCCAATGTACGCCAACCCTTGGCTCGTGTACCTTTTTATTCACTTGTATAGAAACCTTAGTGTCGTTTGTAGGTTCAAATGAGTTGTGATGTTGTTTGTTTGCATCTTATGACCCGAGCAAGGGAAGAGACAAAGATGGTTTGGATTAGAGAGAGTGTTTAGTGTATGTGTGAGTTGTAAGAGTGCTAAATGGTAAATGTGAGTGAGTATTTATATGCAAGATATCTAGTTATATCTCCTAGTCCCTCAAACAACCAAATCATGCCCTAGTCTTGGTGGTTTTGTGGTTTCTAGTTAATCACACATGGTTTTGTTAACACTACTAAGTACATGTCTTAATTACTAGATTTTGGTACAAGATTTACCAAGATTATGGATAATCTTATGATGCATGTATGTTGTTTGTGTAGCCACGGGTATCCAAGAGAAAGAGAACAAAAAAAGTTTTTATCCATTGTGCAATAAGCTTGACTAGGGACATTAAGTACAAGTTTTAATTAAGTTTAGGTTGTACAAGTACTTAGGGATCATTAGGAGATTTTCTAGGAAATTTTGTATATGTGGATTCTTGTTTCTAGCCGTGGCATCAAAAAGAGCAAAGAGAGGGATTAATTTGGCTAATTTGGGACAACTAGTTCCTTCCTTAATTACCTAGGATTGTACATGTACTTTGGAGAATAAAACAAAGATTTGCTAGTTGGTTTATGTTACCCATATTCAGCCAAATGGCTTAATAACACAAGATTTGAATAAATTTTGTGTTTAAGGTTTAAAAGTGGTTTTGGTTTGAGTCTAGGTAAGTCTAGGTATTTCTGAGGTGTGTCTAAATGTATTTTATTGCGAAACGTAAGCCTTTTCCGTGACCAATAAAAATAAAGTACGCAAAGTTAATAATTATCTTCTTAATAATTATATGACACTTGTTTGACGTAAACTTTAATTTATTTGGTGACCGTCTACGTTAAATGATTATTTCTAGTCTACGTGATTTAGTTTAGAAGTTAAATTAAAAGTAAACACGTATCGGACTAAAATAAATAGTGACGAATAATAGGAGTTGTAAAATGACCTGAAATTGAGAAATGTTACATGATATTTGCTTAATTGTATACTAATTTACCCGGGATTTTGCCAAATAAAAGCCAATAAAATGCCAAAAGAATAGAAAATGTGTGCTTTTGTGTCCAATTGTGCAGGAAAGGATTGAAAAGACAAAAAGAAGCAAAAACGATCAAAAACCGACAAGAAACGGGAAAAAGACAAAGAGTCAAGAGCAAGAGTGAGAAATCAGCCAGAAATCACAGCCGGATCAGCCCGACACAGTCAAAGACAGAAATAAAGGAAGTCAAGAGTCAAATTACAAGTCAAAGGGTCTTTAGTGACAAGTGTGCAAAGTTTCAAGGGTTTATTTGGAAGATTAAAGATCAAGGGGCCAAAGTTGCAAAAGAGGAAAAGATGTTTATTAAAGAAGAAACTAGAGAGAAAGAACACAAGGGGTGAAATTGCAATTTCACAAACCTGTTTTACACTACAAATAGGCGGAAGCAAAGACGGGGACCAATTGTGCCAATTATCCAAAGTTTTAAAACAAGAACCCGCTTATATCGCAACAAACTAACAGCCTCTAACAGATTTTCCCGCCCAAATTTCATACAACCCAAATCCCGTTTTCCACACCCCCGCTCCTTTTTAAACAATAAAAATCGTTCATACACTCTCCCTAATCACAAGCCAACACGTGTAAACACCCTATTGGCCATGCCACCTCACTAAACTCATCAAACGGCCACAAGCGACTCACAAATGATCAACGGTTGTGATTTAAAGGACCACTCTAGAAATCTTTCCCTCTCTTCACCTCTTCTCTATAAATAGCAGCCCTAGACATCATTTTTCAGTTGTTGTTTTAGTCTTAAAATTTCTACTTTGTAATTTCGTCAATTTTAAGCATTTTGTTCAAACATTTTCGTTTTAAGCTTTAATCACTTGTACTCTTGTTCATTCAGTTTGTACTACATCCTTTTAGCAATAATAAATCAATTTTCAAGTATTAGTTCAATTTGATTTCAATTCTAAGCTCATTTCACCAAATAAGCTTTAAATAAGCTCGTTTGAGCTTATTGATTCTAATAAGCTCAATTTTAGTAAAAGTTTGTTGTTTAAGCTTTCATTTCATCAGTTTAACTCATTTACAATTTAACATGATCACTTGAGTTCATAATTCTCAAATTGGAGGTTCACAAGGAGTAATAAGCTCTATCTAGCTTATTGAGCTTTAAGCTCTGGTTTAGAGACTTTGGAAGTCACTTAGGTTTACAATTTGAGCTACTCACTCAACTAGAGTAGCTCTAATCCTGAGACTCCATAATTTCCAGGTTTCACTTTTTTATATTCAATATAGCTTAAAGTTGATCTTTTACACTAGCTTATTTCCAATCATTCTAGCTTATTTCTCTGTTAAGCATATTGTTTAAAGTTGTGTAGTTAGCTGTTTTTTTTAGGTTTCATAAAAGTTAGTTGAAGCATTCTCACTTTTCTAAATTCTGTCATAGTGCTAGTAGGTTAAGCTTCATAGAGGAACTAGCTTATTTTCATAAATAAGCTAGGCTTCTCATAGCATAATCAACTCTAATAATCCAGCACAAATAGAAGTAGATAAAGAGTTTAGGTTGTTTTAGCTCTTATATAGATTTTAAGTGTAATTTGTTCTTGACAGTCTAAATAAGGTAGTGTTTGGTTTAGGCTGAATTTGACTTTTAAAGTCAATCTTACTTTGTCAAAACTTTTCAATTAGTTGAGTTAGATTATAATATAAGTTTTTAAACAGCTTTTAGAAGATAAAGTTTAGTTTCATAAAAGTTAGAGTGTAAAAATTCATGGCCAGCACCAGGGCATTTGTTAATCATAAGAGTTTTTAAACTTTAGGACTTAAAGAGCATTTAGAGTGTAAGGTTGTGCTGTGTTCATTTAGATTCATTAGGTGATGTATTAGTTCTAAAAGTTGAACCTGAAGTTGAGTTCATAGCCAAGTGCATCAGCTGCAAAACACATCAGCAAAGCACATTTCATTTTAGCATAATTTTTGCCATATTTCACTTTTAAAGTTTCTCATTTCCTTGTGAAGTTTGAAATCCTTTTACCTAGTTTAGTTCAAGGAACATAGCATAGCTTGTTTTCAAAATCTCAACATCTAAAGTTTAGTAATAAGCCTTCTAGCTTATTTGAGAAAAGCCTAAAAAAACTGTTTCAGAAAACTAGCACTTTCTCATGTTAATTTTCTTGCTAATGTTGTTAACACTAGGTTAAGCTTAGTTTAGAATCTTTTAATACACATCTTAAACATCAATAAGTCTCTTTTGTTTCTCTGTTTCATCAAATAATAAGCTCTAAATAAGCCAAAAGCCAAAAGGCTTGGTCAAGATATAATGTACCATTAAAGAGTATTTATCATGATTTGACTAAGTTTGATTACATCATTAATACACATTAAAGTATAGGTAACCGACAATTCAATATGGGATGATTATGACATTAATAACATGTCACAATATTACAGACTACGCTGGCAGTGTTGCATTTAGTGATACAATTCGTCATTATCATTTAAGAGACCACTAAAAAAAGCATAAAAAATGGTAGGAAATTAGAGAATCATAAAGCTTAAAAGGAATAAATATATATAAACGTACATATGATCATTCATAAAGGATTGGAAATAAATCTGGCATGTCTTTGATCGGTTGTTGATCGAGTATGAAAGTAATAAAGATTTTTAGATAATTATTAATTTGGGCCTTTCATTTTTAGTTAACACAAATTTTAGGGATTTAACGAAATGGGGGTTAGTGTGTTAACCGGAAGTAAAAAAAAAACTAAATCGCCTAGAAAAAAAGTCGGCTACCTTTATGTGCAAGAAAAAAAAATAGAGTACCTTAATTGAAAACAAACTCTAAATTTAATGCATTTTTATGCAATTTGCCATTTTTCAAAATACCACACTCATAAAATAGATTTAAAATCAACTATGATCTACTAGAAAAACTCGTAAATAATATAAGTTGTGCTAAACAGATAATAGAATACATGCAATTGATACTAGGATTTCAAAATCACGATATTCCAAGACAAAAATCCTTCCGAAGACACTCTTATTAAAAGAAACTAAGAATGTAATAAAAACCAATATTAATAGAAAAAACCAAAACCGAACCGAATCAAAAATAATTGAAGCAAATTTGCTAAAACTGAACCGAACCGAACTACAAATTCGGTTTTCGGTTTAGATATGAGTTTGACAATTTGAACCGAAAACTGAATTTATATACATTTATATTTTTTAAAGTATATATTTATATTTATAAAAAGATCATTAAAATTTTATCTTAATATAAAAAACACTCTTTATACTTGAAATAATTTTTTTAGCTAAATATCTACATGATTATTTTTTTTTTAATTGTGTAATTCGGGTTATTCGAGTCAATTCAGTTCGGTTTGATTTTCGAGCTGACTCAAAAAAAAATTAACCGAATTAACCAAACAACCCAATAACCAGATCAAAACACCCCTAAGTAAAAACTAGTTATCTGTGGGGATTTGACCAATTTCAAATGAAAATCTTTGATCTGAATTCCTTCTTCCCTTTTGTTTGAATCCTGTTATAACCCCTGAAATTGAGATTAATCATTGATTGATTACTCTCATATCGAGCGTGTTAGGCGGGATTCTCATCTAGGGTTTAGTTATTTAGATCTGAGTTATTTCTCCAAATCGATCCATTTCCGTTTCCAATCATTCCTTGCCACCATTTATCCCCCAGATTTTACCTCAATTGATTGTCAATTGTAATCGTTGGTTATAGACCTCCCTTCAATCCAAAAAAAAAAAAAAATTTGATGGGGAGCTTTAGAACGAAGGAGGACGATGTTGCTAAGATATCAACATCGATTTTTGTTTCGAATTTTCCAGATTCTGTCTCAGCCAAGGACCTGTTTTATTCTTGTAAACAATATGGACACGTTGTGGACTCTTTTATTCCTATGAAGAGATTGAAAGACGGCAAGCGATTTGGATTTGTTCGCTTCATAAATGTGTTCAATGTGGAGAGATTGGTTAATAATTTATGTACGATTTGGTTGAATCGTTGCAAAC
>BQNB010001078.1:127799-138830 GCA_026074375.1 Tanacetum coccineum
GCCACCTCAAGAAAAGCTTATATACTCAAAAGAACAATCGGTTACACATAATGTACGTTTTGGAACGAACTTTACTCCTGAAGCCGAGAAAGCTCTCGAGTGGAAGGATTATCTAAGTCTCTTTTTTGTGTCGGATACTGAAGCTGCTTCCCTTTGGCCTCCCACTTGCAGGTAAAAATCTGTTCTATTTAACTACACTAATTAATATACATCAGAGTTTTTAAAAAATTGTATTTCACATTTGTTCGAGTCATTTTGTAACCTAAAATCTTGATTAACACATAATTAACATTTTTATACAAGCTTACACATGCATGATACATATATGCAACATTTAAGACGTCCCTTTATCTGATCACAGGGATCAAGCTTTGGAATACATTAAGAGTTCGGAATTAGTAGTCAAGAAGCTGCTCGATATACTAATGAACGGACTGAATGTAAAAGAGATTGATGAGACTAAAGAATCGATTCTAATGGGGTCTAAGAGGGTCAACCTTAACTACTATCCAAAATGCCCTAACCCCGAGCTTACTGTGGGCGTGGGGCGTCATTCAGATGTCTCCACACTGACTATACTCCTTCAAGATGATATTGGAGGGCTTTTCGTGCGGAACATAGAGACTATGAAATGGATCCATGTCCCTCCGGTTAGCGGATCTTTGGTGATTAATGTTGGGGATGCACTTCAAATTATGAGTAACGGGAGGTACAAAAGTGTTGAGCATCGTGTAACTGCAAATGGAAGCAACAACAGGATTTCAGTCCCGATATTTGTGAACCCGAAGCCTAGTGATGTTATTGGACCTCTGGAAGAAGTGATAGCGAATGGAGAGGAACCGCTCTACAAGAATGTCCTCTACTCGGACTACGTCAAACATTTCTTCAGAAAAGCACATGACGGGAAGGCCACAATTGAGTTCGCAAAGATCTAATCCTATTTCTTGTAGTATAAAAATGATCACAGAAATCTGAGAGTCGTGTAAACACTTTCAGATTGAAGTATTTCGATGGTTCTATCGAAATCTTAAATCGGATAAAACTCAGATTATGAAACGAAAATGTGTTTTGATGTTATGAAAACAGAACCAGAGATTGTAAAAAATATATATGACCAAAAACTGATTTTGCAGTTATAACTGCAAAGCAGTTAATTTAACTACTAAATTAGTTAAATAAAAGGGGCCAAAAAGCTATAACTGTTTTAGTTATTCAGATCTGACATTTAGTTGTTGATTAGATGTTTATCTGTTTATATCGTACTTCTGCATTTCAGTAGATGTGCAAGTGAACATTTAATCAACCACTACTATGTATTTTTGATGATGCGGCGATTAAATATCACTGAATTTATATCAAATAACTCAATTGTTTTCAAATCTTGTCATTTATGCGGAACTAATTTTAGACAGAAGGGTAAAATGGTCATAAAGAAATAGCAGTTTTCATTTGCTGCTTGCTTGCTTTAGACAGACCTCATTTATTTAACATGGCAAAGAAGGTGTACCCGGACTCCCGGAGTTTACAATGTGATTATATTTTACTCCTAGTGCGGAGCTCATACTTTAGCTGATCCCTTAATACTCTTCTCATTAGCTTGTTAGATGCTGTTCGGGGAAACTCTGGAACAATCTTAACAAGGGTCACCTGTTGATTAATGAAATTAGACGCAAACAATAAACTCTTTTCATTAATCTGAAAACGGGATAATGGAATAGAGGAAAACCTTAAACAAGGGGTTAAGGTTTCTATGGATGGCCTTTGAGAATATAATCTTTAGCTTATCTGGATCACCATTGAGCCCGTTTTTTAGTACCACGAATATGGCTAATAGTTCTGGACCACCGTTTGCTGGTGCAGCACTGACTGCACAAGTTTCCATTATGCTTTCATCAGCTTGTTCACAAACACGCTCGATTTCAATTGAACTTGTCTGCATGCACAAAGGCTATTCAGTTTCTTGTAACATAAATGACCTTATCGCTTATATCTATCGAGCATTATAGAAACTTAGGGGTTGTTTGGGATTGCTTAATCTATGTGCTCAAATGAAATAAAATAACAGTTTTACCTAACATTAAAAAATGCTTATATATTTTAAAAAGAATAAGCTTATAATAAGCAATTCAAACACCCTCTTAGAAGTAGGTACCTTTATGCCACCAAGATTCATGGTATCATCAGCCCTTCCTTGAACATAAAAATAGCCTCCAATAGTTCTCTTGACGATGTCTCCATGTCTCCGTAATTGCTGGACAAACACGAGATAATAAAAATTCATCATCTTTAAGATAAGTGTCATTTCTATAAGTTTGATCTACAGCACGTTAACATACCCTTCCCTTGTAAATTGGCATTCCCTTAAAGTAAATCTCGTCATGATCCGCATTGAGTAATCTGTCTGATGCTCCAAAGTATAAAGCAAACAAGCCCACTTCACCAACACACGGCTGATCATCCGGCTGTCATATATATTAAGAAACTAAAACGAATCAAACTTTACAAACATAATAAATCATCTCAAAAATGGTAAATTTCTGTAAAAACCGCACATAAGGAACTCCATAATCATCAAGAATGACAAATCCTGTTCCAATTGAAGCAGAGCTAAATGCTCCAAAAGCTTGTGGTTGAAAAACACTCCCTTGAACGTACGATGACGCGAGCTCGGTGCCTCCACAACATTCAAGAACAGGTTTATAGTAAGCCCGAGAAGAAAGCCAAAGGTCATCATCAACATTAGATGCTTCGCCAGTAGTCAAGAATGACCTAAACAATATTTGCATATAATGAAACAGGTTTGTGTGTTTCTTCCAAATTTTCGTAAAAGTTTGAGGGTTTTACTTGATGTTTGTCCAATCTAGTCCTTCCATACATCTTGTACTTCTCCAAGTCTTGACTATGCTTGGAACCGTACCCAAAACAGTCACTTTTGCATCCTGAAAAACAGCAGATGTATAAATTTTCCTGAACAAATTTTATGGTGCTTGTGAAAAGGTTTCAAGAATTAACCTGAACAAATTTTCCAAAACCACGACCAAGCGGAGAGCCATGATAAAGAGCCAGTGTTGTACCCGTCAGAAAACATGAATAGATTAAAACGGGTCCCATTACCCACCCTAAATTTGTGGGCCAGCAATAGACGTCTCCAGCTTGAATATCTACATGCGCCCATGCATCAGCAGTACATCGAATGGGAGAAATTTGAGTCCATGGTATAGCTTTTGGGTCCCCTAAACGAAAGAATAAAACACAGATACAAATAACTTAAAAATGGTACAAACTTGAAAGACTAAGAAAATGAAAATAAGGTTCGTCCTTCAACCTGTTGTTCCTGAAGAAAAGAGTATGTTTGTCACCGTGTCTATTGATTGATAGACTGGAGAACAATAATCCGGCCTGCAATTTTATACAAAAGAAAAGTTACTACATTGAATCTGTAGTTTCCATATTTGAAAAAAAAAATGGTAATTACGGTACCTAGGAAGGTGTTTTGCACCAGAAAGAAAATCGTCCCACGAGATATCCTGTTTTCTTAATTGGATGTCTACATTTTCTCCTATTGCAGGAATTACGATTGCTGTACATTCAGTGGCTTCGACAACACGGCTGCAAGAAATATAGCAGAGTCCTATAAGTATCCAATATATCTGTAACTTTCCCACGTGATGGACTTATTACCTGTACAAAGGAAATCTTCGACCACCTCGAACAATATAATCTTGAGTAAAGATAGCCTTTGATTTAGACACCCGCAATCGTGTTGCAATCTCTTTTGCTGCAAAGCTATCAGCTATCGATACAACCACAAGTCCCGAATATACAATTGCCAAATATAGAATCACTGCAGTGACTGTCATTGGCATATCAATTGCAATCGGATCTCCCCTTGAATACAATACCTTCAACGCATTTGAGACCAACCTGCATATTAAACAAATAAGTCAACACTGCAAACACGAAGATTCATAATTCATAAAAGAGCTGTTAACTAAGTGCATACATTACTTGGCGTCTCAATTCGCTTAACGTCATCTTCTTCACATCAGAATCATCAAATCTTTCATCCCTCCATACTATTGCAACTTTTTCATTATCTTTTTCTGGTCCCTTCTTTGACAATAAACAACACTCGGCAATGTTCAAAACAGAACCGGGAAGCCATGTGCCACCTGGTTTCGATTTATCAGAGGTATCCAATATACATTTTGGTTTGGTTTGAAACTGTACTGAAAGCTCTTCCAATACAAGCGGCCAGTATTCCTAAACACGAACATGAACGTTGTACATGCTTATATCATTAGATGGATTATATGGATATAGAAATGTAAGAGCAAGAACTTGCCTCCGGATGCTCTACAGAAAACTTCTGAAATTGTTTGAAATTTGTTATAGGATCCTTGTAAGCCGCTCCTAGAAGCTTTGGACCATAAGTTTCCATGATGCGTCCCAAGTTGGTTTGTTTGGAATCAATGCTAGTTTACAAAGAGAACCCTAAATTATTACACTGAAGAACTGGTTTTGTATTTTTAAGGGGGCGTTTGGGATTGCATTATATCTGATTATTCCATTTTCGAGGCAAAAAGAATAGTTTTAGTGTGATAATGCATGTCGAATATGTTATACCTTAAATTTTTGGCTGTTCAAACGCGTTTCGGTCATCATCTAACATGTTTAGTGATACGAGATACATGGGGGACCCATTAAGTAGTTTGAATATATAAGTGGCCTTGAGGGTTGTTTGGATTAGCTTATTTTCTGTCTTATCTACTTACTGGCATTTAGAAAAAGCCAAAAAAACTCACTTCTTTTCAGCCTACGAACTTATCAACTTGAGCTTATAGAAATAAGCCATAAGCTTATGTTAGTAAGCTCATAAGCTAAAACAAAGTGAGCTTATAGTTCCAAATTTCAGTTAGCGAATAGTCTATCAAACAAGCTAATCCAAACACAAGAATCTGGGATGGCCTCCACATAATCAGTTTACAAGATACATACTTGGATAGTTGGATGGCCCAATAAGTATAAATATATGAGTGGCCTTATGGGGTGTTTGGATTAGCTTATTTTCTGTCTTATCTACTTATTGGCGCTTAGAAGAAACCAAAAAGTTCACTTTTTCAGCCTATAAGCTTATCAACTTGAGCTTAAAGACTTAAATATCCCATAACTTCCGCATAAGGCACAAGTTGATAAGCTCATAAAGCCCGTGAGCTTATCGGCTTTTCCAAATTTCAATAAGCGAATAGTCCATCAAACAAGCTAATCCAAACACAAAAATTTGGGATGGCCTCCACATAATCAAATTACAAGCAATTAAAAGAATCTTGATTCTGATTATGTGCTTATTAAAGGTCATTTGACAATACTTTCCAAACACTCCCTAATTTCAAAAAGCACATACATTCTTACTCCTTAGTAACTCCCAATACCGTCTTCCACAGTGTGTATGGGGGAGGTTGAGACGTAGACAACCCTACCCCTACCAAAGGTAGAGAGGCGGCTTCCGGTTCTACTAAAGGTAGAAAAGGACCTCCGGCCTTGCAAGGGATAAGGATCGAACCCTTGACCTCTGTCTCTAGAGGCAACACCCTATTTTATGGGTTTGAACCCAAAGCTACCCATATTCAAACCAGGTAAGGCTATCCCTTTTCCACCAAGAGGAACTGAACTTGAGACCTCTCGCGAATGATAGTAACAAGACTTTTGTCACTAGGCCGGCCTGAGTGGTTAACACTCTTTAAGGTTCACGGCTTCACTTACTGAGTTCCGCCTCAAGAAGTGGTGAGACTTTCTTTAGTCTCTAAATAAATGTGAAGATGACTCCCTGAATGTTATATAGGGACTTCATTTACGGTTAGGCTATTTTCTATTCAAATCTTATGGTATGTTTGGCGCAATGGGCTCGAACTGGGGCTGGAGGTAGAGCTAGCGCCGGAGCTTATATTATAAAGTTGTTTTGGCGAATTAGCTAAAGCTAAAGCTTATTAATGTAAAATCACATAAAAATACAAAGTTAAGTTCACATATATTTTCAGCTTTTGCGTAATAATCCATTATATTTTAAAGGGTATTTAAGTAATTTATTAAATGTATTTTATAAAGTCCGTAAGCCCTTTTCTATGGGTCGGGCTTATGGAGGCTTATGGCTTAGAAAAGGTTTCATAAGCATGTGTGACAAACGAGGCTTATTTATTTTAAAAGCTCAAGCCTCTATCAGCCCCATAAGCCCATGAAGCACTGAATTGGTCCAACAAAACTACCACAATCATAATCAGCCCAAAAACAAAAAGTCAAAAACAGAAATAGCTGACAGTAACTTACTAATTTGGGAACCAATAAGGAGCAGGCCCATTAACAGCCACATCATAACCACCATACACCTTATTATACACAAGCAAATGCAAAGCATGAGGATAAAATGGCTTAAGCAGCTTTCTTTTAGTAATCTCAGACCATATCTCAACTGGGCTTGATCCATTTTTAATGACAATATCATTTAGCTCAGCATGTAATAACTTTGCATCATATGCTGTTAAACCTGTGTTCACTAAATCTTGGAAGCTCACTTCTTGCTGGATACTTTTAGCCATTGTATTAAAAAAGGGAAAATAAATTTTTACAGTATGAGTTTAGGGACTAAAATAAAAGTGAGAGTAGGTGGATCATGCAGCTGAGAGTTGGCTACGTGTGTAAGTCGTAATTAGTGGGCACTGGGGACCGGAGGGGTTTTAATGGCTCGTAAAAATGTTTAGGCACAAAAACTGGGTAGGCATTTATTACATATTAACAAAAATAAAAGTTTTCGTATCCTCATATTCCGTCCGCGGAGAGCTGAGAAATTATTTTGGAATTAAGGCACAATATCCACACGTATTATTTGTCAGTCGTTGGGACTAACCTTGCAACGAACCGATAACCCATGGGACTATTTCTGTAAGTTTATTAAAAATATATATTAAACTTTTTAACATTTTTTATAAAATTGTATCTACGTCAGAAGCGTTGCATATTAGGCTCATTTTGTTCGCAATTCGACGATCTTTTCAATGGCATATTTTTTTACGAATAAATTGATAGATATACGTTCCATATTTGTTAAATAAGGTTTGTTATATAGTTTAAGGTCGTTTTAGTAACTTTTCGTATACTTTGAGGGTGCGTTTTGTAATTTATTTATTTTTAACATCGTGAATGGTGAACTTGTTTTTTAATATTAAAACACGTTGCCCAAGAATTATGCCCTTTAAAAAGTAATAGTGTAAACTACCCCGTAAAGGAAATACTCAAGTTCCGACTACGGTGGGTGAGATATTAATTCGAACCTTGTGTCCGGGTGGTCGAGGAAGGGTCGAAAATAGTCATGAAATTCTTGAGTTAGGTTGCGTACATTTAAGTTGTCTTTCACGGATAACTTTATCTGAGAAAACCTCATAGTACTTGTTTATTTTTTGGTTATCCCAATTATGTCCACGGCTGAAAACGGATAAAATAAATTTATCAAAAGTATCGTATTACTCTTACTTAAAGTTATTATTACAAACTTTTTATTAAAAAAAAGCTAATAGATTAGTTAAGAGTAAAAATATCATTATACGAAAAGTTAGGTAGATAAATCAGTTATAACTATATTTTTCAAAATTGTGTCTTTTTTATCGAAGGAACAATTATTTTGGAACAGACGAGTATAAAGTCCCTACATCGTTGTGGTTGGTTCGACGTATTTAGACTTGATGCGAGCTTTCGCCAAGTACTACACGTTAGGCAATATTCAGCTGTCTCAGCAAACCGATAAGCCGTGATCTAACCTATGGTTTCATGTGAATATGAAACCATATAACTGTTAAATCAGTAACATTATTTGTTACCTTATTCAGTATAACTGTTCTGTCATATATCAAGCATTAAATACAGTGATTAAGGACTACTGCTCAGTTTTCTTTAGTCTAACCATGCATTTAATCACCTTTCACAGCTGAAAAATGTTTACTTTTATGATAGTTAGGTTTATGAGTAGGCACGGCGATGAGGCGCCTAACCCTTGACTCGACAAATCATAACTAACCAAATGAAATCGCCACGTTTTGTTTGGTTTAAGATTGGTCGACCAAACCGTACGTAATCAACTTTTCAGAATTTGTTTTACACAATACAGATATACACGAAAAGATATACAAAAAAGTCATTAGGAAAAGATTATATGTACACATAAAACAGCGATTCCTGCTAGTTGTCCTGCTAATTAACACGAGCTAAAACAGCATACAGCCACCATTCGGTTCTTTGGATGCTTTAACTTCTACTTTGCAAATCGTTGAGTCCATTCAGCAGCGAGGGTGTCATATTTATTTCTATCTACCAAGAACAAGTGTGCGATTCCTGGAACTTGAGGTTTATCTGCAACAGTTCAACAATACCAATCATTTCTTAGTTATAAGAAATGACTGACAAGATTCTATACAAATGAAATTTAAACTATACATACACGGGTTAGGGTTGGTGAAGATTGATCTCAAATCAAGTAGAACCTTTGAGATTGTTAATGCAGGACTCCAATTGTTTTCATCAAGAATATCCAAGCTAACATTGCCCATTGAATCAACATTGCAATGATATATGCGTGTTTTGAAAACAACCTGCGCCCTAAGCCCTCAGATCAATCATGTGCCAAAGAAATTGAAAGACAAATACACTCTTTTTGAAGTTTCTTGGTACATTAAGAATAGTAATTAAGTACAGTAAAGTAAATACTTGACTTAGTATGAGTTATGAGTAATGAAAAGACCTTAGGAGGCTTAAACGGATAACTAGCCGGAAATGTTATGTCAAGAAAGTATATGCCTCCTTCATAAGGTGTTCCTACAGAACCAAAATCAACAATAAACGATCAAAATCAAAAACACAATTGAAATATATTCTTATATACCCTGTTACACAACCAGTTTAGTGAATAATGGTCGAGCTGACCTTGAGGACCGAAGAGAGTAGCGACCCAGTGATAAAGGTTATCACCTTTGGGACCCGCAGAGCAATCAGCAGGTGGGTCTGTGTTGAGTTCTGCCATCTCCTTTTGTATCCGCTTCCCTGAAGAAGTTAAAGATGTCCGTGACGGCCATGACCGGCCACCACTCACGCTACCACTGTTCATTACCCACTTGCGTTCTGTTTGCCTTATGTGCCTATACAAAACCCAAGTGGCTAACTGTTAAGGATCACACAAATACATATAGCTGGTTAGATCTAAAGAAATATCTACTAGGGTACACTGCAAAACAATTTCTAAGGTACCATGCAGGACTGATTATCTATACTGTCCGCCAATCAATAGACACAGTGACAAATGCAGTCTTCTCTTCGGGAACAAGTTTATGAGAAGGTATTTGCACTTTCTTATTTTTGTAAAGTTTACCGCGTCTTTAAGTTACTTATAGCTCCGTTTTTTTCTTTCCTTCAAAATATCCAAAAGGTATACCATAGACTCAAAATTGTCTCATTTGATGCGTTGGTGTGGGTTCTTTCCAAAAATCTTTGTGTGAGTTGTATATCTGGATGTAACGGTGACATTTTTTGGGCACGGATCCAACACATGAAAGAGTTCAAGACATATGGAAGACAAGAATGGACAAAATCAAGCATAGTCCGCAACTATATTTGCATTTCGTCTAGGGCTACTGTAAATACCTCTACTATTTACAATGAATTTGGCTTTCCAAAAGTGCCTACAAGAAACCTAATCATAATCGTTGTTAAAGTACTAAGCTCTCCTTCAACGACAATAGGATTTGTCGTTTCTGGTATGAAGTTCTCCTCTGTACCTACCTCACAACATCCCATACATGTTGTACTCTTCTAAGTCTTAAACTATGTTTAAAATCGTGCCAATATTGTCACACACGCATCCGGGATTACAGCTCCCACTCCCACAAAAAAATTATGGTTCTTTAACTTAATGAACATATAAAAAGCTATCAATAAGCAACTTGAACAAATGATCTAAAAGCGTGAGCAAGCGGAGACCCATTATAAAGAGTCAGACAGTCAGAAGACACTGAGAAAGTAAAATGGTTACCCGTCCCAAACTTTTCAGCCAACTAAAAACATCTCCAGCATAACATCCATATTTTTCCAGTAAGGTATTTAGGCAACCCAACGACGCTCACAACCACAAGTAGGTGGATGCATAACTGTTGACCGACAATCATACTCTTTGACATGAATGATATATTAATAAAGGGCTAATGTCGTATTTTCCCATTTTGCACGAAATAATCCCTCAAAACGAATTTTAGTATAGTAAAGTCTTTGAACTTGTTTAAAAAAAATAAATCTGGTGAGTTAATAGTAAATGCCGGTTTACTTGCAAATACAACACGTATCTGAGCATCACTTAGGCGTCTTTCTCTT
Organism: Tanacetum coccineum; assembly: GCA_026074375.1. NCBI lineage: Eukaryota > Viridiplantae > Streptophyta > Magnoliopsida > Asterales > Asteraceae > Tanacetum > Tanacetum coccineum. The sequence continues at coordinate 138,204 of BQNB010001078.1, forward strand.
ACCTAGATACAACTAGAAAAGCGTCATTGCTAATGTTGCATTGATAAAACATCAGCAAAGAGACCTCTCTATGTTGTATCCATGAAACCAAAAAAACACAAACTTGGTGAGTTAATAGTAGATGTTGGTTTACTTGCAAATACAACACATATCTGAGCATCAGTTAGGCGTCTTTCTCTTACCTAGATACAACTAGAAATAGCGTCATTGCTCGTGTTACATGTATAAAACATCAGCAAAAATACCTCTCTATGTTGTATCCATGTAAACAAAAAAACACCTACGCCTAAAATATGTATTAATTAACATTTAACATTAGTTTCACAGTTTTGTATACTTTTAACAAGTCGAGTAACCTTAATATATCAAAAACCACTTGAAGATAATAAGTTATGCAAATGAGTTAATATAATATAAAACATTCATATCCAATATTCAAAACACAATTAACCTTTAGAACTGAAGCACAATAAGTTTAACTAATATTAAGTATACGTTTAACCCACAAATTAGCATAATGAAACCCTTTTCAAAGTGATAATAAACAAAACCCACTAATAATAATAGAAGAATATCATAACCAAAACCACAATATATACCTCACCTGAGACGATGGGCGGAGATGCG
>BQNB010001079.1:0-67252 GCA_026074375.1 Tanacetum coccineum
ATCCAATGTATCGGTTTTAAATGACTTTTTGGTCGTTCTATATATATCTTGTGTTATTGATCTATGAAGTAACATGCCCTGGACCCTTATTCTGTTGCGACCCAATTTGGGGGTGTTACACAAACCACTATTTTTTCAAAAGCTGAACACAGATGATCTTTCTGAAATTTAAGTTTTGGAATGCTTCGTGCAAGACCGTCTTTAGCTAGCTTGTTAATAGTACCAAAGTTAAGATGTGATAACCGGATAAATAACGATGCCATAACCAGCTCTTAGTCTTTCACGCTTTGGATAGAAGACAGATCGGAGATGTTTTAAGCATGTCATCAAGAGAAATTATGTACAAATTTGTGTCACGGGATTCGGAAAGTAGATCAACACCTTCTAACTTACGAATAAAGCAAGTTTTTCCGAAATGCGACTTCAAGATCCGCGTCGCAAAATTGTCCAACAAAAAACAAGTTATGTCCAAGCCCCTCGACGTAGTATACCCTTGAAATAGTAACATTTCCAACCTGATAGTCATCATACCCCATAATCCTTGCAATATTGGTGTTCCCGAATCTAACTGTACCTAGAAATTTACTAACAAAGTTCATGAGCTGAGAGCGGTTCCCTGCATATGTTTAGAACATTCAGAGTCTAGATACCAGAGGAAGATTTAGATGACCTGTCATTGACAAGAGAAGAAGAAGATGGAACATCTGTAGCATTGGATCCCCACAAATGAGTGGATTCCGAGTTGTTAGCAGTATCAGATTCTACAATCTTTAGTTTTTACTTAGAAACCTACTGATTTTAATTGTTTGGGTCTCCTACTGATTTTAATCTTAGCTTTTTTGTATAGACTTTTATCTCTGGTTTTGGTGTTTCAACTGACTTAGATGTTTATTACTGGAGCAATAGTAGATTTATTATGAGGCATTATTTCTGAGGTAATCCTAGTTAAAGGGCACCTAATTCAAACTATAGTGAGTATCCTTCTTGTAGGTTTCAAACTATATCCAATTTTAGTAAACATCTTTCCTGTAGGTTTCCAAACTTTTCTCATTTTATTTTTCTTAGATTTAGCTTTTGATCTCGCATTCATATCATTCACATGTTTAATAAGGCACATACTATGATCAACATCAAATAAACATTTGTTACAGATAGCACATAAAGATTCAAATTTTGCATTGCTCACAGAATGCTTAACAAGTGTATTACTGATAGGTTTAGAAATAGAATTCGCATTTAACACAGATTGCATGACTTGAGCATTACATTTAGTTTTGTCAACATGATTCATTTATTCTTCCTAGACTTAACGCTCCTAGATTGGTCTTTTACTTTATTGATCTTGTTGCTACTTGATGATTAAGGGATCCTATTGGTCTTTGTATTGCCTGAAGGTTTTGATCCGCTAGCACTAGTAGAACATTTTACTCCTGTAGAATGCAACAAAGTTTTGTTAGAGTCTTGGGATTTAAGAGAATTAGTCTGTTTGGGAACATTACTTGATGATGTGATCGGGTCAGTAAATCTAACTTTTCTATCCTTGTTTAGTGGTGTAACAGCCACTAACTTTTCATTAGGTTTAGATAGACAAGGGCATGTCTCTTTTGCATAGACTAACACTTCCTGAATTCTTTGAATGTACTTACAGGCCGAGTCTAAATTACTATCAAGAGGGCTTAAATCTCTAGCATTTTTGACTAGTTCCCGAAGAATGTCCGCATTCTCCATAGTGTGCTTAATAAAATCTATGCGAGAATCCTTGTTTTTCAATACCTTAGGGGCTAGTGGTTCCAAATTAATCTTGAACATTCCTGGAGCAATAGTGACGGTAGATGGTTTTGACATAGCAGAATCAATAACACTTTTTCCTTTAAGTTTTCTTACTTTATTTTTCAATGTTGCAATAGCAAAAACCTTTTCTTAAAGTTGAGCATTTAAATCCGAATTTTCAACAGACTTTGCATTGATTTGAGCAATTAGAGAGTCACTATGTTCTTTGAAAGTAGATTTCAAATGCTCTCGTTCTTTTCTTAAATTTTCATTTTCAGAAAGTAGTTTTGCCACACTATGCTCCAAATCAATGTTTATTTTTTCCATTTCATCTATTTCCATTTTGACATTTTCCACATTAGCTTTTCCACTTAACAATTTAATCTTCTCCTTGAATTTCCTTATGGTTGTGTCCTTCTCTTGTGACTGAGCTTTCAATTCATTTATTTCAAATAATTGATTAAATGTGGGAGCATTTAGGTTTTCACTAGAATTTTCCTTTTGAAAAATCTCTTGATTAAGTTGAGTTGCTAATTCCAAAGAAAAGCAATGCTTTTCTAAAGTTGAATATCTTTTAACAAGTTTATCATAAGCCTTTTTGTCAATGAAATCATTCTTTTTGAAGAGCTCAGTCTCAAGTTCGAGACACTTACAGCATTCAGTCACACATGACATATTCACATCCATATTATCAATAGAATTCATGGCAATATGCATAATATCTTGAGACATGATTTGGTTCAAGAGTTGATCATTATCAATCTGAAGTTGTTTGATTTGAATTTCTAAATCGTTTTTTCTACAGAACACTGATCAACAGCAGCTTCCATTTGGTTAAAAATAGTTTGAACTTTAGTAATTTCATCTAGAAGAGTTTTATCAAACGCATTAAATATGTCTTTTAAAACTTTTAAGAATGGAATTATTTCAGTTACAAAACATGCTTTTATATGCTCAAAACCCCATGCACCTGTTGTAATAGCATCAGATGTGGTTTTGTTTTTCACAACCTTGTCAAAGTTTGCAAGCTGATAATTTAGCTTTTTAAGGCTTTCATTTACCAAACTCACCTTAAGAAGTTCATGAGGAGCTTCAACTTTAACAAGAGTATGTGAAACAACAAGAGTAACAAAAGTATGGTTTGAATGTTTTAACCAGAATCTTGTTCTCGCAATCTAATTATTTAGAGATAAGATAACAGAAAAACAGTATTACCAAAAAAGTTTCTTGTATATTAGTCAAAGTAGAACAATCAATTGGAGATTTCTTAATTTTCTTTTCTATAGAATATTGGATGCATTTTGTTTACTGAAGATGCTTTGATCGGACTCTCTTTTCCGCAGAAATTCTCAATGCCTTACTTCATCATCTCAGTTGTCACAGAAATCACTAGGATATGTTTCTTTAGCAATAACACTACCTAAATATATAATGTGGTGAGAAATGAATCCGCTGAGCCTTTTTAAGATAGAACGGATTTTAATAACCAAGAGCTTGTTTATGAGTGTCATCGTAAAAAATTTGTGGTTTCGTTAACATATGCATTGCTTGCGCAGATCGATACATCTTACAAATAATATTCTCCAGTTCTTTATTTTGTTTTTCCAAAACAATTTCCTTGTCAATGTACTTAGACTCTTTTTCTTTAGATTCTGTTTTGAAAACAGTTAATGTTTTTGATAAAAATTCGTTTTCTTTGACATGATTAGAAAGAGTTTCTTTAAGTGTATCGATCTCCTGCTGAAAAGCCGTAAACTTTGCAGTTCTCTTCGGAAATAGGTCATCCATTTGAGAATCAGTTAATTTATCATGATTTATTTGATCACATTATTTCCTATGTTCAAACATGTGCGTACTGTTATTTTTATCTCTCAAGCTCAGCTGGTTTTGATGTCATTTACCGCATTTTTATTTGTCTGATTTTCCGTTGTATTAAGAATTAGCATACTTTGATCAGGTCATTTATGACATTGATAATATCGCATTTGTGATACTCTAATCAGCTATTGAGAATATGGACATGATATTATTAGCAACAGATGTTCTATCAGTCTCTGTGATATGTGTATACAATATGTGTTTGTACAGAATATGGCATCTCTTGCACAAATTGATTAAGCATGTCATTTTCGAGATAAGAGGTCAGTTTAGATGTACGCCTCTCTAGTAGACTATCAAAATCACAGACTTGAAGGATTTCCTTTAAAATCAACTTTAAGCTGGGAACAAAACATCACAGTGTTCTGGAGTTCATAGAGCTCCCAAATTCTTTAGTCGCTGGATGAAGTGAGTTCTGAGGGATTGTCTTGTCCTGAGCCAAAGTAAGAGCTTCATCCATTACTGAGGGTGTTGAGAAGTAAAAATGGACAAGTTGTCTCGCTTCATCTAAAATTCTGACTCCGCTGCATGAGCTTCAGCTAATAACAGATTAGAGTTATCCTTTAACCTTGCAGTATATATTGGACCTCTTGGGCTGGGAGTACACTGTTACAACAGATATTCCTTTCTCCTTGACAGTTATGTAACACTTCAGAGAGCACTATTGGTTAGCCAGCGTGCATAATATCCTGTTCGAAGTAGTAGAAATTCCATCTGTTTCCAGTAGTCCAGCGATACGAGAGATTGTGTCTTCGCTTTGGATATCTGTTGATACGTTACTGTTACCCAGTGTCTTTGAATGATTTAAGAAAAATATGTATTTGTCTCTCTCTATTAGTTGCTTGTATTTGCGTGGATTAGAGAATAATTCTAATGTTATGGTTGATGGTGAAACTTCTGGCCATCTGCAAGGACTCAAATGTCATTGTCCTTTGTTGATACATTCATCGGATATTCTCCTTGTTGAAACGCATGTGAAAAGGAACCTAGGCAAGAGTAGAGTCCATTTGAGGAAATTTAGCTTGTGGTTGTTGGTAGATAGACTGGATGTATGATGTTGTTATAAGATAGACTAGAGGTATGATGTTCGTTGATGATGCATTGATTCATATAAACGGGTGTGAATTGTTGAGGTGGTGGATACATGGAAGCAATCTGTATGGTGTGGGTTGTGGAAACTAAGAGAGATTGTATGAAGTCTGAGAGTTGGCTACCAATGCAAAAGGATTTGGATATCTTTCACGTATGATGCATACTTCCTGAGCATGTCATTTATGTTGACTAAGATATGCATACAACTGATCATAGTTGGTGGTATACAAACTCTTAGCTAGCTTCACATCAGTGACAAACTTGCTCCATTCCGATGGAAGAGCATTCCAAAACTTGGTATTGACTTGGACTTAGTCATCCCAATAGTATGCATGTCATTGATCAGCTAAGAGAATCTCCAGTAGTACTCATACAGTGTCTCACCTTAAACATAAGTAAACTTGTCAAACAAATTGTACAATCTGCATTTACGTTGCTGGTATGAGAGTTCAGTGCCTTTCATCAGTAGCTTAACCTTATCCCAGATATCCTTAGCTGTCTCTTGATGATTAAAAAGTGCATACACATCAGGTGGAAGACCGTGAAGAATGATATTTGTTACTTGAACATCACAATCATCTTAAATTTGTTGTGCTTCAGTGAGTTCTGAATACTTCTTAGTTCGAATCTGTCCATTTTCTTCAACAGTTGGATAAACCAATAGACCATTTTCAATTGAATCAAGCATCATCCTACCATGTTTCTTTCCTTTGATAAATAAATGTGTATGACTTGCCCATGAATCATACATTGATTTTTCAAGCATTGGAGGACGGTTCTCAGCTCCAGCAACAACGATATGTTCTGTTAAAGTAGTCATCTTGCCTTAATTAAAGAGTAAAATGATTAAAGATTGATCGAACAGTGATAAAGGAGGATTGTGTTAAGAGTTGTTGTGGTCGGTGATTAAGATTGATATTCCAAGGGATTTTACAAATCTTCACTAAAACTGAGAAATCCAAATATTTCACGGGATTTTACAAAGTAAGACAAACAGTAGAAAATAAAATATTTTTGTGACTGTTGTAATGTTTCGCTTGGAATATGGCAAATGTAGTGTTTCGCTTGTAATGTTTTGCTTGCAATGTTTCGCTTGGAGTATGACTATGTAATGTTTCACTTGAAATATAAAAGTTGGATAGAGTTTTGTCTTACACAACTACGTATTTCGCTTGAACTAACAACCTGTCATAAATCGCTTGCTAACATAATTCGCTTGAACATATTTAGCTTGACCTAAGAAAAATTAAGCAGAGTTTGGTTTCCTAGAAATTACATAAATCGCTTGAGGTCAACCTGTCATATTTCGCTTGCATACATGTTTCGCTAGCTTCATACATATTTCGCTACCTTCAAAACATATTTCGCTAGCTTAAAAAAACACGTATTTTTTCACAAAAACTCACCCTTTTTTACGTTTTACCTTGATTTTTTTTGCACAACTAGTTATCTTATGCCTAGATCTTGCTTAAAAACACAAACTTTAAGACTTTTAAACACAAAAATCCGGGTTTGATTTTTGAAGCACACGAAACAAGAAAATAACCAAAACTAATGATCTAAACAAGATATAAATGCACTCAAGCTTACGATATCACCCCATGGCGACTGATACCAATTGTAGAAGTATCAAATCACTTAACAACTCAAACAAGAAAGAATGTTTAGAGAGAGAAAGTGGGTTGTAGCACTTAGAGAGAGAAAGGAAAAGGAAAATGTATTATGAATAACCAAATAAACAACCAACCCTCTCCAAGGTGTGGAGAGGGGTATTTATACCTTGCTTGGCTGGTCAAACATAAGGATGACTTATGTTGACTCGGTTAGCTTGGTAAGTTTCCAAATATTGTTGCTACGAGCTATACTATTACATATTGGAAGTGATCGAGTCTTTTCTTGATTTCTAACATTGTGTTTTTTATATGGAAGGGTTAGGACACAACTTATTCTATGCAGGACAATTTTGTCATTCTGATCTTAAAGTAGCTTTTCGCAAACATACATGTTTCATTCGTGACTTAGAAGGTATGGATCTACTCAAGGGATCAAAGGGTTCAAACCTATACACTTTATCTATGGAAATTTTGTTACTATCCTCTCCTATATGTCTCTTGTCTAAGGCCTCAAAGAACAAGTCTTGGTTGTGGTATCAAAGATTATCTCATTTAAACTTTGATTATATCACTTCTCTTGCCAAACAAGGTCTTGTTTGAGGTCTTCCAAAACTAAAGTATTAGAAGGATCACTTGTGCTCTATCTGTGCTCTTGGTAAAAGCAAGAAACACTCCCACAAACCGACAGCTAAAGACTCCATTCAAGAAAAACTCTATCTGTTGCATATGGATCTTTGTGGGCCAATAAGAATTCAAAGTATCAATGGGAGAAAATATATACTGGTTATCGTTGATGATTATTCTCGGTTTACATGGGTGAAATTTCTACGATCAAAGGATGAAGTTCTAGAGTTCGTGATTAAATTCCTCAAAATGATTCAAGTTCGTCTGAATGCAACCGTTCGTAACATCAGGACTGATAATGGCATAGAATTTGTCAATCAGACACTAAGAGCTTATTATGAAAAAGTCAAAATCTCACATCAAATATCCGTTGCTCGCACTTCACAATAGAATAGCATTGTCGAAAGACGGAACCGTACTTTAGTGGAAGCTGCTCACACCATGTTGATCTTTTTAAAGGCTCCGTTATTTCTTTGGGTAGAAGCAGTCGCGACAGCTTGCTATAGTCAAAACCGATCATTAATCCGTAAACGTCACTACAAAACACCGTATGAACTTCTCCATGATAGAAAACCTAACTTATCTTCTCTTCATATCTTTGGTGCTCTCTACTATCCCACTAATGACAGTGAATACATTGGTAAGTTGAAACCTAAAGCTGATATTGGAATCTTTGTTGGTTACGCTCCTGCAAAGAAAGCATTCCAAATCTACAACAAAAAGACCCGTTTAATCATTAAAACTATTCATGTTGATCTTGATGAGTTAACAACAATGGTTTTTAAACAATTTAGTTCAGGACCCGGGCCTAAACTTTTGACTCCTGGAACAATCAGTTTAGGACTCGTGCAAAACATTCCTTCTTCAACTCCCTATGTCCCACCAACAAAAAACGATTGGGAAATTTTGTTTCAACCAATGTTTGATGAGTACCTTAATCCTCCACCACGTGTTGATCTTCAAGTTCCTGCAGTCATTGCTCCAGAACCTAGTGTTTCAACCGGTACACCTTCCTCAACTACAATTGATCAAGATGCACCATCTACAAGTACGTCACAAACAAATCAAGAAATACCATCTCCTGTCATTCCTCTCGGTGTTGAAGAAGTTGACCATGATATTGAAGTTGCACATGCATAATAATCCCTATGTTGATTTTCCAATTCCAGAACCAAGTTATGAAGAATCCTCTTCTTAGGTTGTTATTCTAAATCATGTGCACTCAATCAATCAACAACCCAAACACATCAATAAATGGACCAAAGATCACCCAATTGATAATGTGATTGGCGATCCTTCTAGACCGGTCTCTACTCGACATCAACTACAAGATGAAGCCCTATTATGTTATTTCGATGCTTTCCTTTCTTCTGTTAAACCCAAGAGTTATAAAGAATCATTGACGGAATCCTATTGGATTGAAGCCATGCAAGAAGAACTCAATGAGTTTGAACGTCTTAAAGTTTGGGAGGTCGTACCTCGTTCGAATCGTGTCATGGTTATTACCTTGAAGTGGATATACAAGGTGAAATTAGACGAACTTGGAGGCGTATTGAAAAATAAGGCTCGTTTAGTAATGAGGGGATATCGTCATGAAGAAGGAATAGACTTTGAAAAATCTTTTGCTCTAGTTGCTCGACTCGAGGCCATCCGTATCTTTATTGCATTCGCTGCTCATATGAACATGGTCGTCTACCAAATGGATGTGAAGACAACGTTCTTGAATGGCATACTGCGTGAGGAGGTCAATGTTAGTCAACCAAACGGGTTTGTAGATCCAGAGAATCCCAATCATGTGTATAAGCTGAAGAAAGCCCTTTATGGCCTAAAACAAGCTCCACGTGCTTGGTATGATTTGCTCTCCTCGTTTTTACTCTCCTAAAAGTTCTCAAAAGGCACCGTTGATCCTATATTATTCATCAGGAGAGAAGGCAAAGACATATTACTGGTACAAATTTATGTCAAAGATATTATTTTTGCCTCCACTAAACCTGATCTTTGTGAATCATTTTCTAAAATAATGTGTTCAAAATTCCAGATGTCAATGATGGGCAAACTATCATTCTTTCTTGGACTGCAAATTTTACAAAGTCCCAAAGGCTTCTTTTTAAACCAATCCAAAAATGCTCTAGAATCACTTAAAAAGTATGGTATGGAAACCTGTGAACCAACGGATACTCAAATGGTGAAGAAATTTAAACTGGATGAAGATCCACAAGGGAAAGTCGTTGATCCTACATGTTATCGTGGAATGATTGGCACTCTTATGTATCTCACATCTAGTAGACCAGACCTTATATTTTCTGTGTGTATGTGTGCCCGGTATCAGGCAAAGCCTACTGAAAAGCACTTACATGCGGCTAAGAGAATCTTTTGATAGCTAAGAGGAACCATAAATATGGGTCTATGGTATTCGAAGGATTCTTGCATTTCTCTAACAGCTTTTGCAGATGCTGACCATGCGGGTTGCCAAGATACCATAAAAAGTACGTCTGGAAGTATGCAACTGTTGGGAGAAAGATTAGTAAGTTGGTCATCAAAGAAATATAAAAGCACATCCATATCCAGTATAGAAGCTGAATACATCGCCCTATCTGGATGTTGTGCTCAAATACTTTGGATGCGATCACAACTAATGGACTATGGCCTTGTATTCAACAAAATACCACTGTACTCTGATAATAAAAGTGCCATTGCTCTTTGCTGCAACAACGTCCAACACTCTCAATCCAAGCATATTGACATCAGACATCACTTCATAAAGGAGCAAGTGGAAAACGGGGTTGTTGAGCTTTATTTTGTCAGAATAGAGTATCAACTGGCAGACATTTTTACCAAGCCTTTAGCTTAAGAACGACTTAACTTTCTCATCAATAAGCTTGGTATACGAAGTATGTCACATGAGGCTCTGAAAAAGCTGGCAGATGAAGAGGAAGAGTAATGGTTGTAAACTCTTCACATATCCTATGTATCATATGTATATAAGAAAATCAGAAAAACCCAAAAAGATTTTTCATTTTATAAAAAATTTTACAAAAAGAAAATACAAAAATATAAAACCTATAAAAGAATATACAAAATAAAAAAAAACAGAAAATATAAAAAATATGGTGTTCTTGACATGTCTTATGAAAATCGATAACATTTACGGCCTTATAAATATCATTTAATAATGATACGAGGTTATAAATGAAGTTCGAGCAGAAGTTACAAATGCTTTCAAAACATGTCAATGGCTTGCTATTATTTCAAATAGCAACCCGGTCCTCAATTTAAAGGCAAGAATTTCGTCAAAAAGAAAACTTAACCTCATAATGGGAAATTAATATTTCTTGGGAATGAATTACTTCATATTCATTCAAAGGCTTGTGTTTACTTTGCAACACAACCTGTGCTTCCTAATCAAATAGGTGTACGTGTCAGTGCATTTATTTATGTAAAATGAGAGAAATCTTGTTTTTATTGGTGTTTTTTTAGAAAAATAATTAAACATAGTAGTTTCTCATCTAAAAAGATTTCAAAGAATTTTCTATCACTCAAACAATGTCTACAGTTCTTTAAATAGAAAAAGGGACATTATTTGAGGGGGGGAAATAGTCAAATTCTTTCAAAATGATCTTTTAAAAAGTCATCTCGGAATAAAAAGAAAAAGGTTTTAACAATAACAGATCATCAATTAAAGGGGAGTTAATGTATTAGTAACTCAATTGGTTTTAACCTTTAGGGACAATGGCAAACTCTTGGAATAAATAATAAGTTTACATCTTAAGGGGCTAAATATGCTATTTCTACAACTTGGTTATACCTAAAACTAAAGAAACTATAAACTGCAAGGACCATTCTTACCATTTATCTAAAGTTGGCCGGTTATACCCCTTTTGTTTATACAAATCGCATACACACACTTACACATAAAATCAAACACTCCTATTTCCTCTCCAACACAAATCGCACGCTTCATACTTCAAAATCAAATCTCGTTTTCAAGCTAAAAGGTACACTCTAATATGTTTAGTAACTATGTAACATCTCCCTGGTAAAGCGAATTGCATTAAAACTCCTTTATACACTTGAAGATCATTAAAATTCAATTTAGGTTTCATAAATATAAAAGTTGAGCTTTTTGCTAATTGATTGAGGGGTTTTGTTCATTAGGGTACGACTAAGCCTAGTATGAAACAGTTTTTGATAAGGTTAACATATGGGTGTGATATTGTGATTCTTGAATGTTGAATTATATGAAACGTGTATAAATTAGGTGTTTATTTGTAGGGTTTTGTGTCTTAGCTATATACTTGCTCTTTTATCCCTTTGAATTATGTGTTTAGTCTCATAGGATCTATTTTGCTTGAAAAAATGTTTCCTAGGTGCGTAACTACTAAAAATTGGTATAAGATTGTTCGTGTGGATTGATATGTGTGATGGTAATGTGTTAATAGTCCTTAAGTCATGATTTATGCTTCCTAGTAGACCCTTATACCATGGATAAATTGTTTCTCCTTAAATCCTTGCATATGAGTGTTTTTCGAGCTCTAAAAGTTGTTAAATCTTGTGGTAATGATTTTTGTGATGCATTTGATTGATCTGTGATACATGTGTAACATTCTTAAAAGGTTTTTAATTAGAAAAATCTATGTTTTAAGTTTTGAATCATGCGAAACATGTATCTGAATGGTTATCTGAAACATGACAAGATGACTTGTGTGAAATGTGTAATAACAGGCTCATGCGAAATATGTATTGGCTTAAGTCATGCGAAATATGTATTGGCTTAAGTCATGCGAAATATGTAAACACATGTTTCATGTGAAATATGTATATACATGTTTCATGCAATTTATGTTTACTACACATTTCGTGCGAAATATGACAGGTGTAATATTCCTAGCAAAACATGTCATTTTATGAAAAGAAACTCTGCCCAAATTTTCAATTTTTTTGTATAATACTTGTTTATGGTGTCATGTTTCATAGCTTACCATGTTTGAATGTGCACTAGTTACCCTCTAATTGAATCTGTGTCTTAAGTTCTCTTGGAAATGTCTTGTTGACTTCATCTGTTGACTTTGACTATTGACCTTAGTTGACTTATTCTTAGAGTGAATTAATATAGTCATGTTTTCATGAAACCTAAACATAGCATATTTATAATTCAATCAAATCATCAAGGATAACTAAATTAATCAGTAGAATATATTTGTTGTGTATATAAACTGTGTTGGTTAATTCTTAAGCAGAATCATAAATCCATAAGAAACTCAACAAGTTCTTGCTCGTGATGAAAAATGGGTTCCATTTGCTAAAAGAGTCAAGATTATCTCTACCAATCTAAGACTAGAAACCACTATGCAACAAAAGGAAAAGACATTTCAAGTCATCATTGATGTAATCAAGAACTCCACATGCTTCAAGGCATTCACTATCTTTGCAGAAGTCCCTGAAATATTCATGCAGTAGTTCTGGTACACGATCAAGAAGGTCTAAGGCATAGATTCTTACGAATTCCTTTTGGCCAACAAGAAGTTCAAAGTCGATGCTGATGTCTTTAGAAAGATTATGGATATCTGTCCAAGAGTTGAAGGTGAAGAATTCACTAAGGTACAAGATGATGATGATACCCTCACCTTCCTCATTGACCTTAGCTACAAAGGTCCACTACACAAGTATACCGACATGTATGTGGATCACATGCATCAGCCATGGAGAACTCTGGCAGTAATTATCAACAAGTGTGTCTCTGGGAAGACTGCAAGCAATGACAGACTGAGAAAATCTAGAATTGACATAATATGGGGCATATTCTATAGAGAAAATATGACTATCCTCAGCTGATTTAGGAAGACTTTGCTTTCCAGATCGATCACAGGAATGAGAGAAAATCAAGACGTGAAAATATGCCATTTCCCCGATTCACCAAAGTCATCATCAATCACTTCCTCTCACAACACAAGTCTCTCCCCAACCTCAAATATCAACACTATCATACAATCAAAGATGATGGTATCGTAAGCAGACTCAAGTTTGTCAGAATTGGAGAAGACTATCAGGAATATGGACTACCTATTCCTGATATGATGCTGAATGATGCAATCAAACAGTCAAAATCCTATCAAATGTTTCTTAAATACTCCACTGGTCAAATTCCTCCCAAGAAGAGCAGAGGCAAAGGGTCGCAAGGGAAGAAGACTGTAGATACTCCTGCGGCAGATGTCGATGTATTTGAAGAGTTTGAACCTGAACCTGCTAAGAAAAAGACTGCTAGTAGAAGAGTGGTCAAGAAGAAAGTCACAATTTCTACAGCTGACAACATCATTCCTGATCCAGATGTCGCTTTAGAATTAGGTAAATCTATTAGTTTAACTGAAACTGTAGAAGAAGAAGTTGCAAGGAAAGTCCATGCTACTCATGCAAGGATTGTGACTGAATCTGTCCTCGAGCCTGCTAGAAGAAGACCATCAAGCATTGCTCAAAAGCTCAAGGGTGTTCAATCTTTAACTCTTGAAGAACAAGAGGCTGCATATACTATGAAAGCTCTCAAAGAAAGCAAGAAACCCAGCAGAAGACAACCAGGTACTGGTGGCTTAAGTGAAGGAATTGGTAGCATACCAGGGGTTCCCGATGAGTCTACAGTCGTCTCTGCTACCTCAAGTGAAGGAACTAGTACTAAACCAACAGTTCTCGATGAGGAAAAGGTTATATGTGAAGAAAACGTTATTCTTAAGTAGGGATTTAAACAAGAGAGTGAATACTGGGAAGAAGACCAGTGATGATGAAGAAGTTGATTAGATTTATTCTGATAAGGAAGATAATGATAAGAGTATCGATCTAGAAATGACTGATGAAGAAGAAACTAAAGATGACTTCGTACAAGGTAAGGAATAAGTAAATGACGATGAGGACGAAGAGATGACAAATGCTGAAGTTGAAGATTTTGGAAAAGGTGATGCAGACATATCTGATGTGGCCAAAGCAGATGTTAAAAAGACTGAAGAAGTAAAGGATGATGCCAAGAAAGCTGAACTTCCTCAAACAAGCTCCAGCCTATCTGTATCTTCAGGTTTTGGTGATCAATTCCTTAAACTTTCTTCTAATACTTCTTTAGTTAGTACTGTTAAGGACAATACAGATGCTATGATCAACTCATTATTGGAAGTTAAGATCGAATCTAAAGTTCCACATATCCGGTCCCCATCCGTACTTAGAGTACATGTGTTTGTGATTTCTAAGCCCTCAGTCCTCACCTTAGTATAAGAAACTCCTTTAGCAGCACTTGTAACAACTCTACCTCCTCCATTTGTCTCCACCATACCACTTATACCTCAATAAACAACACCACCAATCACAACCGAATTTCCAACCATCACTACTGTTGTCCTTGAATCTGATGTACTCACCGTTGTTCAGCTAAGATTTGAAAAATTGGAAAAGGATGTGTCTAAGCTGAAGAATATTGATCACTCTGCTAAAACTATTGGTACTCTCAAATCCCAAGTTCTAACGGTCGTTGATATTTATCTTGAATCCAAACTTGGTGATGCCCTTCAAAAGGCTCTATAGAAACACTCTAAAGACTTAATCCAGAAACACTCTGTAAAGCCAGCTGTCACACCCCCAAATAAGGCATGGACAGAATACGTGTCTGGGGGCGTGACGTCATAATCTACATTGCACAAGATCAAGTAAACGACCACTATATGGACGTTTGATAAAACATAACTCGTTGCTTTGGATAAATCAAAATAAGTCTTACAATATTCTTGACATAAATGAAATAGTTTTAGCAGAAGCTTAATAAAAACGCAGCAGAATCATAACAAGTTTTTAAGACAACGAGTATTTAAATTTAAAGATAAATATTCTTGAAAGACACCCGGCAATGCATGCCACATCAAATAGCACTTCAAGAACAATCCAGCTAAGCACCTAAGAAAATATGCTTAAAAGAGTCAACATAAATTGGTGAATACATAGGTTTGAATTTAGTATTAAGAGTAGACCACAAGTTCACAGCACGCATGTGACAGTTATAACAGATACAACTTTACATAAAAAGTATTTAATGATGCGCTAAGCTCATGACACCGAAGCTCAATTTAAAGTATCATATTATATACCAAATAATAAAATAACTGCCCTAGAGGTATCTGACCAAGATCACCTAGTGAAATCCGACATGGTATATATCCATTTGTTCGTGTCTCCCGAATCAAGTAAGCGCTACTTACCCGGATAAGGATAATTGGTCCCAATAGATCTATTTACAACATTCGCGCTCACATAACCAATCCATCTGTTAAGAAATTAATGGTTCATGATAGTTCGGGCATTAGTGGACTATTCACAACTTAGGCAACACGTAATCAGGAAAAGGTAACGTAAAGTAACTGTGTCCATATTTTAAAAACAAGCAATGTTTCTCACCCCAAATTAGTAAAGTAAAAATATTAAAACGTGGAGCTATGAACTCCCCTTAAGCAAATGGTGAGATAATAATCAACAAAGAGATATAGTGCCAAGAGGTCCTACTCGCAACCTAAATCAATGACGCGTCTTAGGAAAACGGAAAGTATACGAATCTTGCACGAAACATTTATAAGAGAAAGAGACATCCATGTGTGTTTGTGCTTTTGCTTAATTACTAAAACGTGACTAAATAATATTATAGAGTTTTTCGTTTAGTTTTGGCATTTAACCAAAAATTGCCATTTTTAGTAAGTTTCTATTTTAGGAAAGTTTTTAGTTTCGGGACATTAATACCGTCCCCTATATTTGCTAAATCTATATCTCCATAAACGCACTAGGGAAACCCTAACGTTTAACTTCCATGTCTACCTTGCTAATATTTACTAAACTTATTATTTTTAGAAACCTTAACGCTTTCCCTAAAATATGTTAACGGCGTTTCTAGTGATCCCAATTTATATATATATGTGTTACTACGTGTTTTGCTGAGGTTTTAAAAGCTCAAATCATCCCGAAAGTGTCCGAAAACCCATTTTACTATTCACATCAGCCCTTAATTTATTTATTTTGCCAAAAAATGTTTCAAGTTTCAATTGGCTATAACTTGGTCGTTTTAAGTCCGGTTTGTGTGCAATATATGAAAATATATCTACTCGAAACGATCCTTCCAAAAACTACCTTCTCGCCTAATGAAAACATTCTTAAATGTCCGAGAACCTAAAAATAATAACGGATCAGCAACATCATTTTTCGTAAATGCTTCCAAAAATCCCACCAAACTTTACAATATTGCCTAATCTATCCTAATCTCCATTCGCAACTAATCCACAACAAAAACCATACTTATATCTAGTCTAATCTTATCCCCATCAATATGTCAACACTCTAATAACTTCACTTAAATCCTAAACACAATATCTACATAAAAGTTTCATAAAAGTTTCCTTGTTTGACATACCCATTTCATTTCTTTTTGAAAAATTAAAACAAACACCATAGGACTTATAGATCTATGCAAGAACATAAGTAAATATAGAATGAAAGTAGAAATGAAAGTATAAGTTTCAAAGTAAGCTTACAAAATGAAGAACAAGCTCAAAAAATATAAGAAATGAAGATGGAAGACTTGGATCTTGAAAAACCCCAAATAATAGTCAAACCCTAATTTGTAGATCTTGAAATAAACCCTTGAATCAATGAACAAATACTTGTAATCACCATAAATAACCTTAAATATCAACCTAGTATGCTTAGATCTTGCAAGAAATTAAAGAAAATGGAACCCTATAAGGGGTCTTTATTTGCCGAGACCCAAAAGAAAGAAAGAGTGAATATATGTGATTTTTAAGAGGCTTGGAAATGAATGAAATAACTAAATCTCTACAAGTGATGTTTATATAGGAAGTAACTAGGGTTTTGGGTGTGTCTTGACTCACTCTAATGACTTGAACCATTTTCTTAGGTCCTTGTGGGGTGTGTCGAATATGGGAGCATAAATGGGAGAGACCAAGAAATTTTCCTAACCATGGTTCATATATTTATTGGTCTTGGTTTAAAGTTATAAGTCGAGGTGGTTAAATAAAGACTCAAAGAGTGTAAGGAATGCACATGAGGCTTGCACAAGTAAAAAATGAGGGGAAAGTGACCTTATGGGATGTTACTTTTACTCCCTTACACATCACATGCATGCATAGAAATTCAAAAGATGCTTGGTGATTTATTTTTGAGCTTATGAACCGAATTTTATAAAGGAGGTAGGGATTAGAATGAAATTTTTGATGTTATAATACGTAACGAATGTTAACTCGGGTTTACATGCAAAGGTGGTAGGTTTTCGGATCTCCGTTTGACGTAAAATTATAAAATCATAAAGCGTACACGAAAAATGTAAAAATCGCAAATGAAAGTGAAAGTGACCTACGTAACACTTTAATATGATAAATTAATGCATATAACATGTAAGCTAATCGAAGTCCGAAGCCAAAACTCATCCGATGACGTTTTTCATATTTACATGAGTTAACTTCCAGGTTTTACGTCAAATTCAAATGAAACGGATAAAATTCAAAATAATGATCAGAATGGTTTTAAAATATTGACCTAAAATTTACGGGATGTGACATCCTTCCCCCATTAAGAGAGCTTTGTCCGCAAAGCTCAAGTCATAGCCTTGGACGTAGGTGCGGGGTTAGCGAAGAGATGTGGATACTTCTTTTGCATTTGGTCTTCGCGATCCCAAGTAAACTTGGGACCTCGTCTTGAATTCTAACGGACTTTCACAATTGGAATGCGGCTTTGCTTTAGTTGTTTAACTTCTCGATCCATAATTTCAACCGGTTCCTCAATGAAATTAAGCTTGTCATCAATCTGGATTTCATCCAACGGGATAGCTAG
The DNA here is from genome assembly GCA_026074375.1 of Tanacetum coccineum. NCBI lineage: Eukaryota > Viridiplantae > Streptophyta > Magnoliopsida > Asterales > Asteraceae > Tanacetum > Tanacetum coccineum. The sequence continues at coordinate 17,835 of BQNB010001079.1, forward strand.
TGGTTCGTCTACGAAACACTTCTTCAAATTGGAAACATGAAAAGTACTATAAACCCAGCTTAGTTGCTCTGGGAGTTCAAGTCGGTATGCAATCGTTCCCACTTTAGCAAGAATTTTGAAGGATCCAATATAACGAGGGTTTAGCTTTCCCCGTTTGCCGAAACGTATCAACCCTTTCTATGGCGATACTTTCAACATAACCTTATCTTCAACTTGAAATTTCAATGGCTTACGTCTCCTATCGGTGTAGCTTTTTTGTCTATCATGTGCCACTTGAATACGTTTCTTGATTTGAATGATCTTTTCCATGGTTTCATGAATAATCTCTGGGCCAGTAAGCTGAGCATCCCCAACCTCAGCCCAACAGACAGGCGATCGACATTTTCGGCCGTACAGTGCTTTAAACGGTGCGGCTTTGATACTCGTATGGAAATTGTTGTTGTAAGAAAACTCCACCAAAGGTAGGTGTCTCTCCTAATCTTTCCCAAAATCAATCACACAAGCACGCATCATGTCCTCCAAAGTTTGGATGGTTCTTTCACTTTGACCATCGGTTTGTGGATGATAAGTCATACTCATATCCAATTGAGTACCTAGAGCTTTATTTAGTGATTGCCAGAATCGAGATGTAATTTTACTGTCTCTATTAGAAATAATCGAAACTAGTACACCATGCTTTAATACAACTCCCCTCAAGTATTGTCTCGTCAACTTATCTATTGAGTCGGTTTCCTTCATTGGTAAGAAATGAGCGGATTTTGTGAGTCGGTCAACAATTACCCAAATTGTATCTTGACCAGACGACGTCTTTGGCAACTTAGTTACGAAATCCATGGTAATGTTTTCCCACTTCCATACTAGGATCACAGGTTGAACCAACAAACCAGATAGTTTTTGGTATTCGACCTTAACTTTGGCACACTGACGTAAGTAACAATCTCACCTTTCATATTTGGCCACCTATACAGTTTCTTCAAGTCTTGGTACATCTTGTCCGATCCATGATGAATCAAATACTTTGACTTATGCAACTCGTGCATAATCAAAGTTCTCTAGTCACCAAAATAGGGTATCCAACTTCTATTCTTTAAACACAACGTTCCATTAGTACGGGGCTCCAGCTTCTTAATCATACCACACAAATCTTTGATTCCATAATTCTCTTCATTTCTTGCCTCAAACTAAGCGTTTAAAATTTACACGGGAAGGTTCAGACCAATCATCATAACCAAAGCTCAAACTCGCAGTGGCTTTATCCGTTCCTTTCGGCTCAAGGCATCTGCCACTACGTTCGCTTTTCCTAGATGATAACGAATCTCGTAGTCGTAATCACTCAACAACTCTAACCATCTATGTTGTCTCATGTTCAACTCTTTCTGATCTAGAATATGCTGCAAACTCTTATGATCAGTGAACACAACACACTTTGTGCCATATAAATAATGTCTCCACATTTTGAGAGCAAACACCATCGCTCCAAGTTTTAAGTCATGTGTAGTGTAATTCTTCTCGTGAATCTTGAGTTGGCGTGATGCGTTGGCTATGACTTTCTCCTTTTGCATCAGAACTGCGCCCAACCCCTTGTGAGAAGCATCACAGCAAACTACGAAGTTTTCACTACCTTCGGGTAAAGCCAAGATCGATGCACTACACAATTTCTGCTTCAACAGTTGGAATGCAGCTTCTTCCTTTTCAGTCCAATCGAACTTCATGCTCTTCTGAGTCAACTTCGTCATAGGTTTGGCAATCTTCAAGAAACCTTTGATAAATCATCGATAATAACCGGCAAGACCTAGAAATTGACAAATTTATGTCAGAGTCTTCGGCGATGCCCAATCCTTGATGGACTTAATCTTAGCTGGGTCTACGTGAATGCCTTCACTATCAATCATGTGACTGAGAAATTGTACCTTTGACAGCCAAAAATCGCATTTGAAAACTTGGCGTATAATTGATAAGTGTAGAATACACATATCCGTTTTGTACCTAAAATGACCCAATTAAACCCAAAACAGATCAAAAATGGCAAAAATATGCTTGTATTTGTGTTTTGTGTGTGCAGGTACGGATAAATCAAAAATCACAAGAAAACAGTCAAAAACAGGCAAGCACGGACACGAGAATCAGAAGAGTACAAAGCCGAAGCCCAAAAAGTCAAGCCTCAGTCAAATCCAGTCAAAGAATAGTCAATCATGGTCGCAAGCACGGACACGAGAACGGAAGAGTGAACAAAAGCCGGAAGCAAAGCCAGGAAAGTCAAGCCTCAGCCAAATCCAGTCAATCTATGGTCAATAAAAGTCAACAAAGCCCATCTTCCTTTTATAACAACCACAAGGGCTAGTTTTGCTATTTTCGAAAGTTATTTATAACTAGAAAGAGAGGAAAGAAAGAGAAGGACCACTTGTGCAAACTCCCCAAACTCCAACAGTTTTAACTGTCGAAATAAGGGCGCCAAAGGTGTTACTATTCACCTTTCTTCCCCGTTTCACCATCCAGGGTAAATCAAAGGGGTTTTCCAAATTAAAGGGTGCTTAGGTCAATTCATGAGCTCACTAACACAAATGAAGGGACAAATCAGTCTTTATCAAAGGATTACTTAACCTCTCCCAATCAAAGGCCACGTCAACAATGGTGAAAGCACAAATTTATGTGGGTTTTTGTGCTAAAACACTCACAAAAGAAGCACAAACGTCACATCAATGGAATGACACGCTGGCAATCTTCAGGTGTCCACAGCTTGATCAAACGGCTACAAATGAAGCTCAAATGATTGAAGAAATGATTGGTTGAGATTGAAAGTTTGGTGAGCAGGGTAAGAAGGCTAGAATCTTCCAAGGCAGCCTATAAATAGGCCTCACTTCTCACACACACACCATCTAGGTTTTTAGTAATTTTTAGTCTAGCTTAAATTCGTATTTTTTTAAATGTAATTTTTCCTTTTTCAAGTAATGTAATCAGTTTCTTTAATTAATGAAATTCAGTTTTTAGTATTTTAAATCTCATTTTTAAGCTCTCATCTAAAGTCATAAGCTCTCTTAAATAGCCAATTTATCTCAAAAAGCTCATAAGCTCATTTTAAGCTCTTTTAGTCTATAAGCTAAAATAGAGCTTATTGAATTCAGAATTAATCTTACTTAAACCTTAAATCAGTTTAAACTTACATTTATTATGGACCTTATTGGAAATGAGCCTTTTGGAAGGGGATCTTAAATTGGAAGAGATCCCAAGGACTTTACCCTAGCTTATCTAATAAGCTAGGGAGCTTGTAGCTGCCCTATTTGGAAACCTCTTGTTTAGCTAGAGGTTAAGTAAGTTTTCTTTTAATATCTTATGTCTTTAGATTCTAGCTTATTTAGTAGTTAAGTGCTTATTAGTATCTGCTTATTTGCTTATTCTCTTTGCTTATTAGTGCTTATTTGAATTTTATCTAGCTTAATCATTATAGTTGTTTATCTGTTTTTAACTTTCTTAGTTTAAATCATAGATTTTCATATAATTGTCTTAAAAACCTCTAAAAAACCAAAAATATAGTAAAATAGCTTAAGTCTTAGATTATTGCTTATCTAGTTGTTAAGTCATGCTTATTAAAGTAGTTTTAATCTGTTAATTGTCTGGTATTGAGCATTTGTTTAATAGATTTCAAATTTAGTAGCTTAATCATAACTGTCATAGTAGTAAAGGGGTGTTTGGCATAAGTATGTTTGACCTCTAAAAGTCAACATTACTTGTGTAATTTGCTTAAAGTCAGCTGAGTTTTCATTTAAGATTAGTTTTCAGTTAGTTTTTATAAGTTAGAATTCAAAATTTCAAAAGATATGGCTTATTATCTTTGTTTTTACACCAGGGCATTTTGTCTTAGACTTTTGGCTGTGGAAATTTGATGGCTTAGATCTTGCTTGAACTTTGTTTATACACTCTAGTAGAGTGTGTTTAAGTGCAGGATTTCCCTTAGGAAGCCTGCATTTTTGAGTTGCACTTGTGCAAAGTGCACCAGTACTAACAATAAGTTAGTATTGCTGTCACTTTTGGCTTAAGATTAAGCCAAGTAATCTTAGGACATAGCTTTTCAAATTAAGGTAGTATATAGTTTAGAGGTAGCTTAATATAGATTAGGTAATAGGTTTAGATTTATTGCTTAATAGTTAGCTTAAGTTGCTGCCAAAATCCACCAAAGTGCACCAGTACTAACTAAAAAGTTAGTACTGTTGTCACAAGTTAGTACTGCCACCTTTGGCTTAACTTTTAGTTAAGTAATAATAGGATTTAGGATCTTAGATTCAAGTAATATTAAGTCTAGTTACAGCTTAATATAGATTAAGTCTTAAATCTTATTTCCTAGCTTAATTTCCTAGCTTAATTTAGCTGTCAAAAGTCCTTAAAAAAAATTAAAAAGCCAAAAACAATACTTAGGAATTTTAGGATTTTAATTTGTTAATTTAGCTTATGAGTCTAGATTTTATAGCTTAATTAGATAGATTATAAGTAGTTTAATAAGTCCTTAAAGTTTTAGAGTCTAGTTTAGCTTTTAAAGGTTTTTAGCTTAATTGGTTTTTGTGCTAAAAGCCTTATTTTCTGAGTTTGCTTAGTTCATGATCAATTTCAGTAGCTTAAAAGTAGTTTAAGCCTTTATTTCTTTTCATTTATAGATTAACCATATTATAAGTTTTTTATAACTTCTTTCCTTTTACATTTTGAGCTAATTTTGTTTTTTTATAGCTTATTTTCTAAAACCAAGGGTTAAGACCCACTTTCTGAGGTCAGCTGATGGATAAGCTCTTACTGAGCTTATTTGTGGCTTTTAGATATAAGTCCTTTCATTAAAGTTGTTCTCTTTAAGCTGTTCTACAACTTTTCTCTTTTGAGTTTTGAATTTTAAGCTGTTTTTAAACTTCAACTTATTTAGGGTCTTATTAGGATCTTGATTGTTATCGGGTTTGGTCCTCAGGGACTATTCTTGAAATTTTTTTGTTTTAGTTGTTTCTTAGTTAATCCTTGCCCGTTAAATGCTTTAGTCCCGTTAGTCCTTAAGTCTTTTACACAGTTAGTCCCTAAGTTAGTTTTTAATTAGTTTTATTTAGTTTTAATTAATAATTAGGGTTAGGTTTTAATTAGTTTAATTAAACTTTTATAAAAAGATAAAAATTAGGGCTTTTATTTTTAGAAAATTTCTGCACACTTTCTTTATTTAGTGTAATTTTTATAAAATTTTTAGGACTTTATTTTTAATAGTTTTATTATTTTTATAGTTTTTAATTAGTTTAAATTTTAGAAAATTCATATCTTTTAAACTAAAAAGCCAATAAAAATAGTAATTTATGTTTCTAAAATTTTCTTTTGTCATATCTTAGGTTTATAAATTTAGTTTACATTTTTAGAGATTAAAATTATTTTCTTGCTTAAGAGTCGCGTTTTATTTTCCGTATTTGATTAATTGTCCATTTTTTAGTAGTCATAGCTTTCCAAATCAAATATCTTTGCTTAATTCAAATCAGAATCCGAACTTAAACGAGGTTTCAATTTCACTAGTCATTGGGGATAACGACCCGGGTGATCATACTTACCCGGTTTAATATACGTATTATATATTATATTATATATATTTTTGAGAGTGAATTTTATCAAGGGTAACTTGGTAATTTTCTTAATTGCTCTTTTAAAAGTATTATATTTTATAAATATTTTGGGTATATAAAACTTACAACCAATAATTCTTCCTTCTTAAACAACTCCAAAATTAACTTAAGATGTTCTGCCTGCTCTTCCTTTCTGTTAGAGTAGATCAAGATTTCATCAATAAAAACTATCACAAATTTATCTAAGTACGGTTTGCACACCTAACTCATCAAGTCCATGAATACTGCCGGTGCGTTTGTCAATCCAAAAGGCATTACTTGGAACTCGTAGTGGCCATAGCGAGTCCTAAATGCCGTCTTTGGAATGTCCTCGTCATGAACTCTGAGTTGGTGATAACCAGACCTCAAGTCGATCTTCGAGTAAACACTTGATCCTTGCAACTGATCAAATAAGTCTTCGATTCTCGGAAGTGGGTATCGATTCTTCACGGTCAGCTTGTTCAGTTCACGATAGTCGAGACACATACGAAAAGATCCATCTTTCTTTTTTATGAACAAGACCGGGGCACCCCAGGGTGAGGAACTCGGTCTCATAAATCCTTTGTCTGAAAGTTCTTGCAGTTGAGTAGACAGTTCTTGCAGTTCTGACGGTGCTAATCTATATGGGGCTCGTGCCACAGGTGCAGCACCAGTGACCAAGTCAATTAGGAATTCAACTTGTCGCGTAGGTGGTAATCCAGGCAAGTCTTCTGGAAAGACCTTTGAAAAGTCCCATACAGTCGGCACATCCTCAAGTCGCTTCTCTACCGACTTATCTTTGATTTCCTTCTTCGTAACTTGTGCCAGAAAAATTGGACAACCTTTCTTAATATATTTCTGAGTTTTAGTGCATGATATAATGCTCAACTTTGACTTCTTTCCTTTGCCATCTCTATCACCTTGGACTATCAAAACTTCATCTCCATAGGGAATCCGCACAATCTTCTCATTACAAACGATCACCGCATGATGGTTCGCTAACCAATCCATGCCGATGATGACGTCGAAACTACCAAGTTCTACTAGCAGTAGGTCAATATTGAATGGGTGACCTAATAATGCTAACGTATAGCATCTAAGCACGGTATTAGTTTTAGAGATTCTCTTATCAGCTAATTTGACAGCATAGCTAACGTCTAAAGTATCGAGGATTATATCAAGCAAGGTACTAAAAGTAGTCGACACGAAACTTTGATCGGCACCCGAATCAAATAATACAGAATGGTTATTGAGAAAAAACGCACCCGTAACAACGTTGGAATCAGGGTTAGCGTCTCCTCCACCTAGTACATATGCTTTTCCTCTTGCTTCACCAATCCCACTCTTGTTTCCAGTTTTCTTTCCATGGTTCTGATCTCTCGGCTCTGGGCAATCACTCCTATAGTGTCCTTGCCTTCCGCACTCGAAACAAGTATAAGCTCTTTGATTCACTACTTTACCCCTCTGAGTAGAAGTAGTGGAAATCATGGCCTTACAATCCCTAGTCAAGTGCCTAACCTTGTTGCACTTCCTACATCTCATAGTGTATGGCCCTTCGTGATGAAACTTATACTTGTTGCAGAGAGGCAACAATCCATTATACACTCTACTTTCATTGTTGCCAGCCGTATAGGCTCTTACCATATTCTGACCTCTAACATTCTGTCTTTTGAATGGTGGTTGCTGCCCACGGTTGTCTCTCTGGTTGACCTCCAACCTTCTTTTATTTTTAGCATTTTTCACAGCATAACCCTTCAACTTTTGATCCATCAGATTGTTAGCAATACGAACAACATCTTGTAGTCTTGTAGGTTTTGCAGCAATCACATTCCCTTGGATATTATCCGGGAGATCCCCAATAAACTTCTCAACTCGATCTTCCTCTTCGGGAACCATCTTGGTGCACAACATGGTAAGCTCTTGGAATCTCTGAGTATAAGTAGCCAAATCATTGTTCTTTACGGTTAAATTCCACAGCTCATATTACATCTTCTGAATTTCAATCCTTGGGCAGTACACTTCAGCTATTAGCTTCATGAGCTCTCTCCATGACATGGAAAATGCAGCATCAGTTCCAATGGTTCTCTTATGTGAGTTCCACCAAGTTAGTGCACTATTTAACAGGGCGCAAGTAGCATACTTAACTTGGTATTTCTCTAGGAAATTGATGATATGGAATACTGTTTCCATCTTCTCAAACCACCTTATCAACCCGACAACTCCCTCAGTTCCTTTGAAGTTGAGTGGTTGACATTTTATGAAGTCCTGGTATGTACACTCTCGAACAATAGGCCTAGCACCTTTATCATTCCCATTGTGATTTTCATTTCCATTCCCTCCTCCATTTTCATTGCCATCACCATTACTGTTGCCACCCTCATCATTACCGTTCCTAAGTCTAAGGTTTTTGTTAGCCTCGCGAGCTTCTAGAGCTGTTGTCACGCGACACTTGATCATTTCCTCAATTGCAGCAAGAGTCATTCCGGAATGGGTGTTAGTCATTGTTCTACGTCACAAGACATGGCACATGGTGACATTCGATACGAGATATAGCTACTATAAATGGTAAATAAGATTTATAAAAAAATACATTAGAACATGTTTTGCCAAAACGAATAAATAACAATAAAGACGAACATGCGAGAGAATCAAAATAAGCTTTTCATATCATAACAAAGCTTTATAGTTGGTTACAATCAACCCATAGCGGGGTACTTGATTTACAATATTTCTACTACTAACATCTAGACCTAACCATCATTCTAATGTCCTACATAACCATGGTACTACCAACTAAGGGAGAAATCCCAAACGCCTCTCAACAAACAACTCCAACCTCCTAAGTCTCCTCTGAGCATCATTACGATCCCTACAAATCTGACGAAATACCTCCTGAGAAAGTGCCATGTGATGACGAAGACTGTCAACCTGATCTCTCTCGATACACAACAAAGCTCGAACCCTTAGGTTCTCCCGTCCTAAACTCTTAATCCTATCAACCAAACTAGCTCTCTTTCCGCTAGCCACTAACTGACCAGCCTCCAACTGTCTCTAAGCAGTCTCAAACTTAGTAATCCTATCAAGAGGAACCTCTAACATGTAGTGAACTATATCATAAATGGTATCCTCAAGATCAGGAACATCTCCTCTAGTGGACTCAGAAATACCACTAGTAACCAATGGATCTATAAGGATCTCCCTCGTGCCTACCGCATTGGCCTCTGCCTCAAACTCCTTGTCGTCCTCCCTAATATCATTAGTAGTAATCTCAACTCCTATACCTATACCATCCTCGGTATGAGCTCCAACTCCATCACCAATACCTAAATCTGCAACAGCCTCTGCATCAGCAGTACCAATCTTCATATGCTCCTCTCTACTATCCTCGAGTGAGTATGAATCTCTAAACCTCTTACGAGGTGGTAAAAGTTCAGCAAGAGTAGGGGCTATCAATCTTAAAACGGGAGTGGATGATGGTACCAATGTAGTAGGGGATCTTCATCTCTTGCGAGATGGACCAACAGAAGGTGAAGATGAATCCAATGACCTCTCAGAAGATGAATCTGGTTATAACTCTGATGTCGTCGGTGGGTAAAGAGTAGATAATGGTGCAGACCTCCAACGTCTAAATGCCTCACTATATCGTGAAGTCATAACCGGGGGATAAACCAACCTAGGTGATGCAACTCTTTTCGAATGTCCCAAATGAGTCTGACCTGGTGCATCGCATCCTAAAGAATGAACTGATGATGTGTTTGTCAATGAATCTGAAGGTGAACCTGAAGAAGTATCTGATGAAGAACCCAAAGATAAACCAGAAAAAGATGTGTCTGAAGCAGAGTCTAGTAAAGGATGACGATCCGATGAACGATGAGATATACATGTCCATGCAAGTCTACGAGTAGGAAAAGGTCCAACTCTCTTCCTCGCAGTTAACAACTTACGTGGCCCATTAGGATGGGTGCGGTAAGGTCGACCGAAAGGAATAGCCTCCCCATGTCAGATAAGAATCGCTGGCCGTCGACGAATCCTGGATGGGGCAACAACAGGAGCAAAGGGAAACTCAGATGATGGTGCAAGAGTGTCGTAAGATGATGATCCTGACGATGAGGACGACCTATATGCGACCCTGTCCCTCCACCTCAAAACCATAGCATCATGAACGGTAAGAGATTCATGCCTCTCGGGTCTCTGCTCAGCAGGCTTGGACTCACTGTCCGCCTCCGAGTCATCAGAGCATAAGAAGGGTAAAACCAATGGTAACTCCGGTGCTAGAGGTAAGGAATCCTCTGATGGATCCGAATCAGAAGAAGATGAATAATCCACCAAATCAAGCACTCCGGTAGGTGAGATGACAGAAACTGCTCCCACCTCTGGTGCAACTAAGGGATCAGCAGGTATAATGGGAACCTCAGCAGGAACCACAGGGATACTGGTAGGAATAGTGCCAAAGAGAATCACTCGTGGGACATGAGAACCCATACTCTCCTCAGATGAATCCAACGAAATAGGAATAGCAAGAGCTGCCATAACCTGCACAAGCAAAAGTTTATATAAATCCCCTTTATATGAAACCATGCAACGTGTAAGCAATGTCGAGAAATAAGTATGATGTAAAATATGATATGGCAAATGATTTATAAAGTAATTATGGCAATGTGATGTATAATTTGCACTTATATATACACATATATATAATACTATTATTATAAGATATATACGTAAGCAGGTAAAAGCACGTAGGATCACATACTGGTTATAGACCAGACCTAGTATAAGCTACCTGGTTCACTATAACCTTGGCTCTGGATACCGATATGCCACACCCCCAAACGGGGCCTAGACGGAATACATGTCCGGGGGCGTGACGTCATAATATACATTGCACAAGATCAAGTAAACGACCACTATATGGACGTTTGATAAAACATAACTCGTTGCTTTGGATAAATCAAAATAAGTCTTACAATATTCTTGACATAAATGAAATAGTTTTAGCGGAAGCTTAATAAAAATGCAGCAGAATCATAACAAGTTTTTAAGACAACGAGTATTTAAATTTAAAGATAAATATTCTTGAAAGACACCTGGCAGTGCATGCAACATCAAATAGCACTTCAAGAACAATCCAGCTAAGCACCTTAGAAAACATGCTTAAAACAATCAACATAAAGTTGGTGAATTCATAGGTTTGAATTTAGTATTAAGAGTGGACCACAAGTTCACAGCACGCATGTGACAGTTATAACAGATACAACTTTACATAAAAAGTATTTACTGTTGCGCTAAGCTCATGACGCCGAAGCTCAATTTAAAGTAGCATATTATATGCCAAACAAGAAAATAACTACCCTAGAGGTATCTGACCAAGATCACCTAGCGAAATCCGACATGGTGTATATCTGTTTGTTCGTGTTTCCCGAATCAAGTAAGCGTTACTTACCCGGATATGGATAATTAGTCCCAATAGATCTATTTATAACATTCTCGCAAACTTAACCAATCCATCGGTTAAGAAATTAACAATTCATGATAGTTCGGGCATTAGTGGTCTATTCGCAACTTAGGCAACACGTAATCAGAAAAAGGTAACGTAAAGTAACTGTGTCCATAGTTTAAAAACAAGCAATGTTTCTTACCCCAAAGTAGTAAAGTAAAAATGGTAAAACGTGGGGCTATGAATTCACCTTAAGCAAATGGTGAGATAATAATCAACGAAAGATATAGTGCCAAGAGGTCCTACTCGCGACCTAAATCAATGACGTGTCTTAGGAAAACGGAAAGTATACGAATCTTGCACGAAACGTTTATAAGAGAAAGAGACATCCATATGTGTTTGTACTTTGGCTTGATTAACAAAACGTGACTAAATAATATTATAGAGTTTTCCGTTAAGTTTTGGCGTTTAATCGAAAATTGCCATTTTTAGTAAGTTTCTATTTTAGGAAAGTTTTTAGTTTCGGGACGTTAATACCGTCCCCTATATTTGCTAAATCCATATCTCCATAAACGCACTAGGGAAACCCTAACGTTTAACTTCCATGTCTACCTTGCTAATATTTACTAAACTTATTATTTTTAGAAACCTTAATGCTTTCCCTAAAATATGTTAACGGCGTTTCTAGTGATCCCAGTTTATATATATATATATATGTGTGTTACTACATGTTTTGCTGATGTTTTAAAAGCTCAAATCATCCTGAAAGTGTCCAAAAACCCATTTTACAATTCACATCAGCCCTTAATTTATTTATTTTGCCAAAAAATGTTTCAAGTTTCAATTGGCTATAACTTGGTCGTTTTAAGTCCGGTTTGTGTGCAATATATGAAAATATATCTATTCAAAACGATCCTTTCAAAAACTACCTTCTCGCCTAATGAAAACATTCTTAAGTGTCCGAGAACCTAAAAATAATAACGGATCAGCAACATCATTTTTCATAAATGCTTCCAAAACTCCCACCAAACTTCACAATATTGCCTAATCTATCCTAATCTTCATTCGCAACTAATCCACAACAAAAACCATACTTATATCTAGTCTAATCTTATCCCCATCAATATGTCAACACTTTAATAACTTCACTTAAATCCTAAACACAATATCTACATAAAAGTTTCATAAAAGTTTCCTTGTTTGACATACCCATTTCAATTCTTTTTGAAAAATTAAAACAAACACCATAGGACTTATAGATCTATGCAAGAACATAAGTAAATATAGAATGAAAGTAGAAATGAAAGTATAAGTTTCAAAGTAAGCTTACAAAATGAAGAACAAGCTCAAGAAATATAAGAAATGAAGATGGAAGACTTGGATTTTGAAAAACCCCAAATAATAGTCAAACCCTAATTTATAGATCTTGAAATAAACCCTTGAATCAATAAACCAATACTTGTAATCACCCTAATAACCTTAAATATCAACCTAGTATGCTTGGATCTTGCAAGAAATTAAAGTAAATGAAATCCTATAAGGGGTGTTTGTTTGCCGAGACCCAAAAGAAAGAAAGAGAGAATAGATGTGATTTTTGAGCGGCTTGGAAATAAATGAAAGACCTAAATCTCTACAAGTGATGTTTATATAGGAATCAACTAGGATTTTGGGTGTGTCTTGAATCACTCTAATGACTTGAACCATTTTCTTGGGCCCTTGTGGGGTACGTCGGAAATATGGGAGCACAAAGGGGAGAGACCAAGAAATTTTCCTAAACATGGTTCATATATTTGTTAGTATTGGTTTAAAATTATAAGTCAAGGTGGTAAAAGAAAGAGTCAAAGAGTGTAAGGAATGCACATGAGACTTGCACAAGTAAAAATGAGGGGAAAGTGACCTTATGGGATGTCACTTTCACTCTCTTACACATCACATGCATGCATAGAAATTCAAAAGATGCTTGGTGATTTATTTTTGAGCTTATGAACTGAATTTTATAAAGGAGGGGGGCTTAGAACGAATTTTTTGTTGTTATAATTCGTAACAATTGTTAACTCGGGTTTACATGCAAAGGTGGTAGGTTTTCGGGTCTCCGTTTGACGTAAAATGATAAAACCGTAAAGCGTACGCGAAAAATGTAAAAACCACAAAAGAAAGTGAAGGTGACCTGCGTAACACTTTAATATGATAAAGTAATGCATATAACATGTAAGCTAATCAAAGTCCGAAGCCGGAATGCGTTCGATGACGTTTTTTAGATTTACGCGAGTTAACTTCTCGGTTTTACGTCAAATTCAAATGAAACGGATAAAAATTAAAATAATGATCAGGATGGTTTTAAAATATTGACTTGAAATTTACTGGGTGTGACACCAGCTCCCGAGTCAAGCAAGATCCAGACTCCAACAATTAATCTTGAACAAGAATCCAAGAAAAGTGCTTTAGAGATTCTCAAGATCAAGAGGAAACAAGCTGAGAAGCAAAAGATGCCAAAGTATACAATTAAGTCTATTGACAAGGCAGCACTCAAAGAGTATGATCTGAAAAGCGCTCTCTACCAAACCATGTACAAAAACAAGTCTTTTAACAGAAATCCTGCTAATCATGCATTGTACCATGTTCTCAAGGAAGCTTTGATAGTGGATGAAAATGTCATGGATAAGGGAGTTACTGACACAGTTAAAGACCACAAAAGAAAGCATGATGATGATGAAGACACTCCAGCTGGACCAAACCAGGGTAAGAAGACAAAGAGGATAAGAACCAAAGAGTCAGAGTCTTCCAAGAAACCATCCACCACCAAGGAAACCCCTAAAGGTAAAGCTCCATCAATAGGTTCTAAAACTGGTAAGTATGCATCTGTAAAGGAACCGGTTAAAGAACCAATTGATGAGGTGGTAATGGATGATGCAGTCAACACTACGAGTGAAGATGTGGTTTGTGATGATGTTCAACCACAAGATACTTCAGAACCCAAGACAGACAAGACTCTAAACCCATAATGGTTTAAAAAACTCCAAGGCCTCCTACTCCTGATCCAGAATGGAACAAGCGTCAAGTTGCACTTAGTCAACCTGAATAGCCTTGGTTTAACCAAATGGTCTTTGCTATAAAGGATTCTCCTACATTCAACGATCTAATGGACACTCCTATTGACTTCTCCAAGTATGTGTTGAATCGACTCAAGATTGACAATCTTACTCAAGATCTCTTGTTAGGACCTGCCTATAATCTGCTAAAAGGCACATGCACTAGCAACTTCAATGCATTGACAGACAAACTTGATTAGAATAATCCTGAAGAAGATCGTTACCCCTTTGACCTATCCAAACCTCTTCCTCTTTAAGGTTACCCAGGCCATCTAACCGTTGCTGTTGATTACTTCTTCAACAATGATCTGGAATATCTAAAATCTTCTGATCCAAAGAGAACATACACTATATCAATCACGAAGACAAAAGCATCTTGGTACGAGATTGTAGGAATTAAAGACATGGTTCTTACGCTTTGGAGTCATACCAAAGTGGGGTATGACAAAGATGCGTTAAAAATGATCAAACATTAGGGTGAAAGGTGTAAGCTTTGGCATAGATCTCAGTTAAACAAGTTTTTCAAGCATAAAGTCTATTCCACTCAGAATATTCTTGGTGTGAAGAGTGTTAGTGTCAAGAAACTACATGTATATGGTCACTTAGAAGAGATTGTAGTGAAAAGAGTTGATCGACGGTTATAAAGTTTAAAGAAGGGGAGTTCGTGGATCTATACTTGAACGAAATTGAAGATATGCTGCTTCTTGCTGTTCAACATAAGCTATTTCATCTCAACGACAGTGACATTATTGACTTTATTGTGGCTCTTCGTATGTTTACAAGAAGTCTCGTCATCAAAAAGCGTGTCGAGTATTTACACCTTGGTGTAGATAGTTACCAGAAGAAGCTTAACATCACTGCACCTCAAAAGACATTTCCAGAAATATAATTTAAAGGACTTTACACTCCATCACCTGATATTGAACTTAAAGAACTCTACACTCCATCATACAACCCACCAAGAGTAATCTATGAAGATCTAAACAAACAAAAAAGAGTGATGCGGGATGATGAGCTGTACAAGTTCTCGGATGGGACACTTAAGAAAGTTTGGGATGAGCTTCATCACATAGTAATCGATTTTTGTTTGGGATACAACAACGAGATGTCAAGGAGAAAGTGGACGGCTATAGACAGAAAGAGGTCACAGCTTATGTTCGAGCTTATTGACAAGCAGATGCGTGAAAGAAGGATCATTCAGAATCTAGAGCGATTGGTTGGTGCTCGGGAACTCGAGATGGACTACAAACTGATGACGCGTACCATATGAGTGTCAGGTCCAATCTCAAAATCTTATCTTGTGAATAATGTGAATATGTAGGATACACTTATAAAATAGGCAAGTATACATAGTGGTTGAGTACGATTTTCAAGAATTTTTCAATAAATTCAAAATTTTATATATTAACGTACTCAACACTATATATATATATATATATATATATATATATATATATATATATATATATATATATATATTATAATAACCCTCATAAATAATCGAGGGGAGCATTAAAAGTGTGTTGCAAATATACGAGCTGAGTTGTAATAAAGCGGTGGGGGGCAACGTTGTGCTCGTCCCCAAGGTCTCGAGGGAGGTCTTATGGTCCACAGGTCTTACGTTGAGCAATTGGTGTATACACTCCAATGGTGCATCTCTTGCACACAATGGTTGGCCGGAGAGATACTATTTCACAACACATCCAGCTAGAGGATGTTCAGCATTAAATATTAGACTGGACTACCTGACTCATGTTTGTGTAAATGCGCTCAGCTGTTCGTTATTACAGCTCAAGACTTCAAAGAAAATATGCTAAGTAGTTACTACTACTAGTACAAAGTTAAGACTGCTCAGTTGAAGTTAATGCTGCTAGTGAAAATATGCTTGAAGTTACTACTGCTAGTGAATATCAAGTTAATGCTGCTAGTTAGTACTGCTTATATGATATGTATTAGTTGTTTATAGAAAAGATTATGGATACTTAGGAAAGTATTGTAAGCCGACTAGGACTCCTTGGTGTATAAAAGGAGGTCCTAGGGCATAGAGTTTGATAAATTATTAGACGTATAATTCTTAGCTTCAAGGTCTTTGTACTAATACTTTGAGAGTATTCGTATTATTATCATTAATAATATTGGAGCTTGTTTGTTGAATTATATGTTCATAGAATTACTGTTTCATTGATAATTCTTCTTAATATTAAAGATTAGATTCCGCATAATATTTAATACATTCAAACAAAGTTTCTACTATAGTTGTGTTAGATTTATCTAATATAACTAAACCTTAAATGAGCTTAAGGAATTCGATCTATTGAAGTGGGATCAACAAGTGGTATCAGAGCTTGTTGAGAAGCTTTGAATAAGAAGAACTTGTTTTTGCTAAAAGATATGGATCAAGATTCTGCACACATGGTGGCTGCATCCAAAGTTCCCATGCTCAAACCTGGTGAGTATGAGATCTGGAGGATGAGGATTGAACAATATATCCAGATGATAGACTATGTACTGTGGAAAGTCATACAGAATGGTGCAACCTTACCAAAAACAACAACTGTGGAAGGTGTTGTGACAGTGATGCCTATTACAACTGCTGAAGAAAAGGCTCAGAGAAGATTAGAGGTGAAAGCTAGAAGTACTTTAATGATGGGCATTCCAAATGAACATCAGTTAAAGTTTAACTCTATAAAGGATGCTAAGAAGTTGCTGGAAGCTGTAGAAAAGAGATTTGGTGGGAATGCAACTACTAAAAAGACTCAAAGGAATCTCTTAAAGCAACAATATGAAAACTTCACTGCTCCAAGCTCAGAGATGCTTGATCAAACTTTTGATAGGCTTCAAAAGCTTGTGAGTCTGTTAGAGCTTTTGGATGAAAAGCTTTTACAAGAAGATGTTAATCAAAAGTTATTAAGAAGTTTGTCACCTGAGTGGAACACACATGCTGTTGTGTGGAGGAATAAAGCTAATTTGGATACAATGAGCATAGATGATCTCTACAACAACCTTAAGGTATATGAACTAGAAGTTAAAGGGATATCTAGCTCAAGTTCAAGCACACAGAACATGGCTTTTGTGTCCTCTTCAAATAACAACACTAGCAGCACTAATGAAGCAGTTAATACTGCTCATGGAGTTTCTACTGCTAGCACTCAAGTTAATGTTGCTTACTCTATAAGGGGGGGAAGGAGAGATAGATAACTATAGTGATCTAGTTATTATGCATTTTTTTGCTAGTCACCAAATAGTCCTCAACTTAAACATGAGACTTGCAACAAATCCATCCAATGACATGGAGAGATAGATCTATATGAAAATGGCCATGATGACTATGAGGGCTAGAAGTTTTCGATGATACAGGAGAAGCTTACTGTTAATGGCAATAGACTATTGGTTTTGATAAGTCCAAAGTGGAGTGCTACAACTCCATAAGAGGGACTTTTGTAGGAGTGTAGAGCTCTAAAAATCAATATAACAAGAACAAGAAAGCTCAAGAAGGAGAGTACATGTGGAAACATCTACTACTAAAAGCTTGGTGTCTGTATGGCCTTGAGGATATGACTGGAGTGATCAGGCAGAGGAAGGGCCTAATTATGCACTCATGGCTTTCTCATCTTCAAGTTCTAACTCAGAGGTATCTAATGATTCTATTTGTTTAAAAACTTATCTGAAAACTGTTGAACTTCTTAAATCTCAAAATGATCAACTATTAAAAGATTTAAAGAAATCTAAGTTAATGGTTTTAGGTTATAAGACATGTTTAGAGTCAGTGGAAGAAAAACTTGAAGTTTATAAAGCCAATGAGTCTATTTATTTACAAAATATTAAGGGCTTAAAATTTGAAATTCATATAGGAGAAATAACTATTAGAGAGATTAGGAAGAAGCTTAAAATAGTTCAAAAAAAAGATGGAATTCAACTTAATGTAGTAACACAAAGAACAGATAGACTATGAGAAAGCTAATATGCGGAAATTAAATCTTACTTGAAAGGATTCAAGCAAGTAGAACTAAGCTAAACTATGATCAAAACCTAACTATTCCCCATGCAGCGGCGCCAAAAACTTGTTGCGGTTGTCGTAAGGGACTTCTACAAGAAGTTTTACAACTCCCTAGGCAGTGTACCTAATCGTTGTAGTGTAGTATAGGCAAGACTCGGGGGTTGTTATCGTTCTCTAGGGGAATAGGTTGGGAAGGCTTGATCAAGGTCTAACAGAATTCTAAGGGTTGAGAGAAGATTATTTTTGTATTTTTTATGTTTTATGGAAAGCAAGTAAATCATATATTTGAGAGGTTGGTTGGTTTTAACTAATAAACTACGCTACTGGTGATAACAATATAATAAAAGATTATGTTTATTTAATCATGTATTACTCCCTAGATTGCTTCTTCTAGTGTTGTTGCTTTGTCACACTTGTGATGATCTATGTAATTATTTCCTAAGTCATGAACGAATTACACGAACCCGCCGTCTATTTAATATTCCGTTAAGGCAACGCACAAGTAAGGTAGTATGAAGACTATTACAAGGCCCCTAAGAGTATATTAAATGCATTTGAAATATATTAAGAGTGGATCAACCATATAAGGGGCAAGGTAGTATGAAGACTGTTACCCGATGGTATCCTTTCTACACAATCATGTTTTCCTAAACATATCAACAGTAGTATAGACAAAAGCTGGATTTCTAAGACCTAACATGCATATTCATCACAAGAAGCAACACCACTAAGATCTACATTCTAGGTTTCATACAATCATAAATAAACACAATAGGAGGTTTAGCCAAGCATGTTATAGATAAAGCAAGAGCAATAATGAATCAAACAACACATAGACATATTGAATGATTAAGATAATCTTACTTGATTAAAACATGAGTTGGAGGAAGTAAAATAGGTTTTTAAGGCCCTAAAATCATCCCTAACAGCTGCTAAATGAACTAGGGTTCGCCCCTTTCTTTTACTCTAAAGTTACACACCTAAAACCCTAAATTCGGGTTTGTATTTATAGGAAAATCATTGCGACGGTGTCGCGTTTTAATCGTGACGCCGTCGTTATAAGAATATTCTAGATCTTGGGCTGGGTCGTGTGGGCTGACACCGTAGTGATATCTTGTGATGTCGTCTTGAGATGGGTTGTGACGACATCACGTGTAATCTTTGACGCCGTCTCCAGCTTCTGAGTAGAAATTCTTGAGAGATGTTGGTGTAGGTTCGTAGTCTTGTCCGTTTCTTCTCCAAATGAGCCCAAGTCACGTGTATTTCCTCCAAATGCCTTTTAAATGCTGAATACCTTAAAAGGAACAATTAAGTACCTATTTTGGGCATAAATGCATGATTTAGGGGGTTAAACGACCCTGAAAAAGTGTATAAAATGACACCTCATAAAATACCCCTACACTTGGGATTTGCTTGTCCTCAAGCAAATAGGCTTTTCTACCTAGACAATAGCAATATGAGGGTCATTTTACCTACTCTTTAAAAGTATTTTACAACACAACCTTCTAGACCTCGTAATTAAAAGCACGGAAAGTATATACTAGCACCTCACATAAGTGTTTGGGATTCTCTCTTTCACTCGGTTGTATAATAAATTATAACATATGGGGGAAACGGAAAATCAACACTCATTACCTGTCATAGCATATAAATTACCATAGGCTTGGTAAAGGATCAAACCTCCACCGCTAGGTGCAAGCATTATTCATTACTATCTAAGAGGTCTTTTCAAAGGGTTGTGGGGTGTAGGTGTAAGATAACATATAATGGAAACGGAAATGGATGGGATACATTTGGGTGGCTTTGGGTGAATTTGGAGTGGAAGGGTTAGCTAATTATTTACACGAATACACTTTGGTTTGGTTGCTAAGCCAAGACTCGGACGAAGATATACAAACTCTACACAACTCTACATCAATCTCTTTCTTTTTCTTTTCTATTTTTTTAATAACATAATACATCACATAGGGTTTACAACACGTACCCCTACACTTATTATTTGCAAAATACCTTTGATTGAAGTTAAGACGAGGTTAAAAATAAACAAAGCATGATTACAAGATAGTTTAAACATAATAAAACAAAATAAAAAGAATTAAAACACACATGACACTCCTAATATGCGGGAAAAGTAAATTGGGTTGCCTCCCAAGAAGCGCTTTTCTTTATTTACGAGTCTTGTAGCTAGACTCAAAGTCACACGTCAAGTGTCATAGAAGTGGTCCAAGTCGATGATCTCTCTTGGACTTTCTCTTTCGGAGAGCTTTCTAATGGTGGGGATTGATTTTAGGGTTTTGGTAAATTCCTCTCTGTCAGGGTCGATTAGTCTAATCTTGGCATGCCATACTCCATCTCCTTTTTTGGGTGGTTTGTCCTAGTTAATTGGATTTTTAATTAGGTCCTCTGATTCCTACATGTTACTATTAAGGTTGATAGGTATGGCTCCTATAAATTATACCATTCTCCTAAACACTAAGGTATCCTTAAAAGGATTAAGCTCGGCATCTCTAGCAATTTCCCATTCACCGGGTAAATGGCAGTCTAAGAAGTCCTTCCTAGCATAATAAGGGGTTCGTGCGCCTATTCCATCCGATCGAGGTCGTGGTTTGTATGACTCCCTTTTTCTAAGTGTGGTCTAATATGATGCTTCATCCTCACCTAAGTCTACTCTTTTTACTCTGAATACCGACCTAGTGATTCCTTCCCCTGCCGCTATTTTGGCCATCCTACAATCTATAACAGCGTTGGCGGTAGCAAGGAATCCTCTTCCCACTAGCAAAGGGGTTTCGGGGTCCTTCTTCATATCAATCACGTAGAAGTCATTTAATAGTTTTAGTTTTCCTATGTGGATTTCTACGTCTTTCACAATCCCAACGGGATAGGATTTGGTTCCGTCAGCCAATCCAAAGATATGGTCAGTCTCTTCTAATAGTCCGATGTTAAGATTTTTGAAGAGGTAAAGTGAGATTATGTTTACGCATGATCCTAGATCATCCAAGGTGTCGAAAGGTTTTGAGTCCCCTAATCTACAAGGCAGAGTAAATAGTTCAGGGTCCTCCATATTTTCAGGTACTTTACCTTGGACAAATGCTGATCCGTTTTTGCCTAGCTCTAAGCTCTCTAAGTATTTATCTAATATAGCCTTATAGATTGTAGCATGAGCTATGACTTCAAGAACTAGTAGGTTAAGATGTAAATCCTGGAATTCATCTTCAAGAGTTGGTTTGGGTTCCTCCGGTTGTTGTGGTTTGATTTCAACCTCGGGTCGCTGCAAGCTTGTTTAGGAAATGATTGCCTCTTTGAAATGTTCTTTGATAGCATTGATTGAGGTGGACGGGTGAGATGAGCATTGCGGGTCCATTATTGGGTAAGAACGAGCAGACAAAACTGGATGAGTCCCCAGTTTCGGTTTCTTAACCGTGTCGCTAGGTAGAGCTCCTGCTATTCGATCGGTGATGGCTTTCAACACTTTCAAAAAATGCGTTAAAAACTTTGAAGTTTCTCTGGACCTGGGAGTTTGACGCCGACAGGAAATCTGACCCTCACAGGTGTCCTGGTGAGCGGAGTCGCGTGAAATCGTGAGTCGTCTCCACGTTCTGAAAAACGAATTTTGTGTTTTTGATGAAAAAATTCCTGCACTTGACATCCATTAATTTAATTCAAGTAAAAGTAGCTGCATAAAACTCTGAGATTTACAATTCAATCATATATGACTCGAAATCCGTGGATAAATTCCCCGTACACTTATTTTGTTGCAAAATAGCTTTGATTGCAAATAAGACGAAGTTAAAAACAAACAAAGCATGATTACAAACTAATTCAAACATAATAAACAAACTATAAAGAATTAAAACACACAAGATACTCCTAATATGCGATAAAAGTAAATATTAGGTTGCCTTCCAAAAAGCGTTTTTATTTATTTATGAGTCTTGTAGCTAGACTCGAAGTCACACGTTCTTACGTGTCGTAGAAGTGGTCCAAGTCCGATTATTTCCCGTTGGACTTTCTCTTAGAGAGTTATCCTAATGGTGGGATGATTGAAGGAGGTTTGGTGAACTCTCCCGTCAGGATAATTAATCTAATCTGGCGCAATGCCATGGCTCCATCCTCCAATTTGGGCGGTTTGTCCCAATTAATTGGATTTTTAATTAAGCTTTCCGATTCCCACATATTACTCGTAAGGTTGATGGGTATGGCTCCTAAGAACTCCATCATTCTCCTAAACACTAAGGTATCCTTAAAAGGATTGAGCTTGCCATCTCTAGCAATTTCCCATTCTCCAGGTAAATGGCAGTCTAAGAAGTCCTTCATGGCATAATAACGGAGGTTAGTGCGCCTTACTCCAGTTCGAGCGAGGGCGGGTTTGTATGATTCCATTTTTCCCAAAGTGGACCAATAAGGTGGCTTTCTTCCTCTCCTAAGTCGACTCCTTTTACTCTGAATACTGACCTAGTGATTCCTTCTCTTACCGCTATTTTGGCCATCCTACAATCTATAACAGCGTTGGCGGTAGCTAAGAATCCACTTCCCACTAGCAAAGGGGTTTCGGGGTCCTTCTTCATATCAATCACGTAGAAGTCATTTAATAGTTTTAGTTTTCCTATGTAGACCTCTACGTCTTTCACAATCCTAACGGGGTAGGATTTAGTTTCGTCAGCCAATCCAAAGATATGGTCAGTCTCTTCTAATAGTCTGATGTTAAGCGTTTTGAAGAGGTAAAGTGGGATTATGTTTACGCATGATCCTAGATCAGCCAAGGTGTCGAAAGGTTTTGAGTCCCCTAATCTACAAGGTAGAGTGAATAGTTTGGGTTCTTCCATCTTTGCAAGTACTTCACCTTGGACAAATGCTGATTCGTTTTTGCCTAGCTCTAAGCTCTCCACTTATTTATCTAATATAGCGTTATAGATTGGAGTGTAAGCTAGGACTTCAAGAACCAGTAGGTTAAGATGTAAATCCTAGAATTAATCTTCAAGAGGTTGTTCGGGTTCCTCTGGTGCTGGCGTTTACCATTTCAACCATCGAGTTGCTGCAGGCTTGTTTGGGAAATGGTTACCTCCTTAAAATGTGCCTTGATAGCGTTGATTGAGGTGGACGGGTAAGATGAGCATTGCGGGTCCATTGTTGGGTAAGAACGAGCAAACGAAACTGGATGAGTCCCTAGTTTTGGGTTCTTAACCGTGTCGCTAGGTAGTGTGCCTGCTATTTGATCAGTGATGGCCTTCAACACTGTGTCGATTTTGTTGGTCATCTCACCACTGTTGACTTTTAAAATTTGGCTTCAATCTTAGACAACCGTAGCGTCTTGAGATGCCATGAAGTTAGATACCAATCCTTCTAGACTTGATTGATTTTTAAAGCTTTAAGGACGGTTGTTGAAGGAACAATTTGGGATTGAACCGTGTTTAAACCGGTTTAGGGGGATTGAAAAATATTTTGGAGAATTTTTGGGATTGTCTCCACCTAAGGTATTAGTACTACTACATGACGGATTAATAGGTGTCACCAAGATTGTTTTGCCGGTGCTTTGAAAGATAAAGCGCACTTACCTCCCGCAGTCATCGTACGCGATGAGCGTATTCGACAAAGTGCATGTATCGGGAAGCTTCCATGCACATACTGAGTGTCATAAGGGGGGGCGGGGGGGGGGAAGGGAAAGGGGGAACTACTGCAGATTATCACATTAGTAGTATCCTGTTCACTTGAGTAGGTTGCGTTGGAGCAAGATGAGCTTCTATCAAGCGTTAGACTTGATTTTCAAGCTTAATTAGACGGCGGTCGGATGTACTCGGGACATCTTGAGGCAAAGCGATTTCCTTGACCGGCTTAGCGAAATCCCTTAGGTCGTTCTAACTTTCGTTATCATAGAGGGTGAGGTCCTCTAATAATGCCCAGGATTCTTCGGCGTTTAGGTCACGAAGCTTGCCACCGGCCGATTAGTCAATGGTTCGTCTTGTGACAGGATTGACATGGTCATAAAAGATTTGGACCTGGAGCCAAAGTTCGGAGTGCCACGATAGGGACCTATTTGAGAGATATAAGTCCATTGAAACGAGTCCATGCTTCGGATAAAGATTCTCCATGATGTTGTTGGAACATCAGGATATCGTTGCGGAGTTTTGCGAGTCCCTTCCCGGGGAAAGATCTCTTTGCGAGCAAAGTAATCGGGTAGTAAGAGATCCTCACATGTGGTGATGGATCCTGCTGGAAGAAGTTCAACCCAATTGCTAGCTTGATCGCGAAGGGAAAATTGAAATAAACACAGGCACGTTCTTTCCCTGTTTTCACCGTCAAGGTCAAGTGAGTCCACAAGTTTAAGGAAATCCTTGAGGTGTTGGTTTGGATCCTCGGACCGAAGTCCGTGGAATGAGCATCCGTTTTGCACCAACCGGATGGTGTCGGATCGAAGAGGTACCACGTTGTTCCCTACAAGGAGCTCGATGGTATTCCTGTAGCCCTCGTGGCTAGGTTTGGAGTAGTCTCCAAGAGTGCGGATAGGATTCTCGTCTCCCATGGTGGTTGACGAGAATGGGTTACGAAACAGAAAACACGAAGAAAAGATAGACTACAAGAAAGCTAATGTGTGGAAATTAAATCTTACTTGAAAGGATTCAAGCAAGTAGAACTAAGCTAAACTATGATCAATACCTAACTATTCCCCGGTAACGATGCCAAAAACTTAATGCGGTCGTCGTAGGACTTCTACATGAAGTTTTACAACTCCCTAGGCAGAGCACCTAATCGTTGTAGTAGTAGTATAGGCAAGACTCATGGGGTTGTTATCGTTCACTCGGGGAATAGGTTGGGAAGGCTTGATCAAGGTCTAACAGAATTCTAAGGGTTGAGAGAAGATTATTGATGTGTCGTTGTGTGGTGTATATTTTATGATTCAAGTTTTAAATTTATATTTTGCCGACTAAACCAAAAACAACACTTTAATGGGCAGTGTACCCGGTCAAGATGTAGCTTTGTTGGTAAGTAGGGTGTCGATCACTGAGAGCGAGGTTAAATCTTTTTAGTTTATTAATATCTTGGTTGTCTAATCTAAGTTAATTCTAATCTAAGTCAAACCTATGTTAAACCTATGTTAGTTCTAATCCTAATTCTAACAGATAAAAGGGGGGTTTCAGCATGAGAGATTGGCACGGGTTTGGTTGGTGACTAAAATCAATTCAAGGCACTTTAACCCACGCAAGCAAATTAACAGAAGATAAAAGAGCGGTTGAACCAAATATAAGGGAACTGTATTAACCATTATTAATCCGATTAGAATGTTGTTTTGTTTATTTAGTGCAATGATTTCTTGTCTTGAGGTGGCATATCATTCTTAAGACTTAGGCGTTTCATCTTCCTAAGACCTAGACACATTAATTCTGTCATAATTAAAGCATCCGCATAAAGCATCCTTATTTGCTGATTATAATCTATCTTAGGGATTGAAGCAATGGTGATCTTGTTAAACCCTAGCTCATAGAGACTTTACCCACTTACTGCTTAATGGCAATTTATACACTAGTAGTCCACTTGTCCAACTATCATATGGAATCAGAACGTTATTTGTTTAATTATCTATGTTCACCTGCTAGTCAACACGTTTAATAAACCAAAGGCAATATCCAATTAACTAGTTAAGCCCGAAGCGTATCCTACACACAGATTTAGCAGGACAATATTTGTGATCTTATGATTCTAGATGTATAAGTCACTATATGGAGAGCTATCCTAGACTCTAGATTACTTGGTCCGTATCACTAGATCCAGTTGAATGATAGGTCGCATACAAAAGCACATAAACAAGTATAAATTGATAAACATAAACAAGCATTCAACGATAAATCAAGAAATCGAGATAAACAATACCAAACATTCAGATCTTCATAATAATGGCTAATACCCAAAGGTATTAGCCTTCAAACGTCATAATAAATACAAGAGCAATTATTTAGCCAAGGTAAACTAACTGAGTTAACAAATGATACCAAAAACTGAACGATTACAAAAGTATACGGAATTACACGTTGTCTCTTATGGATTGCAATGCGTTGCTCAGCCTCTTCTGCTTTTTTTCTCCTCTGAAAATTGACTTTTGTGGTTTAGGTATCGAGAATATGATTTAGCACACTTAAAACTCGTTTTTCAGTTTTGTATTTATAGGGTCTGGAAGTCGGTTCGATACGGCGTATCCAAGGAATTAGATACGGCATATTGGAGTTTCTTGGAGTAGGGACCACGTTTGATATCTTCTAGAATATTCACATACTATATCTCCAATGCGGCGTATTGGTCTTCTCTGGATACGGCGTATTGGGCTTCATTCCATTATGGTCTTTGGTGAGTGCAGGCACGGATATGCCGTATCTTCTTGATGGATACGGCGTATTGGTAGTCAGAATCATAAATCTTCAAAATATCTTCGTTTAAGTTTCAGAATGCGCGCCTTTTGCTAACTTTCACCAAATACTCCATAATTACTGCAATTCTCAAATATAAACGATTAAGTAACAATTCTTTGCAATAATTATACAATATGGGTTAATTACATGGGATAAATGATGCTATAAAATAGACGTTATTTGATGTCATCAATTATTTTTGTAATTTTTATGTTTTATGGAAAGCAAGTAAATCGTATATTTGAGAGGTTGATTGGTTTTAGCTAATAAACTAAATAAACTACGCTACTGGTGATAACAATATAATAAAAGATTGTTTTTATTTAATCATGTATTACTCCTTAGATTGCTTCTCCTAGTGTTGTTGCTTTGTCACACTTGTGATGATCTATGTAATTATTTGAATCAATTGATATCTAAAATATCAAAAGATTTGACATTTTTTATAAGGGGAGAAAATGTGATTAAAATATATGACTAAAGATGTGATTCTAAGGACTCAAGTGCGAGCTTCACCCTTCATGTGCTAAACCTTTTTGAATATCGATGCACGTGTTGAGGGGGGCATTTATGAAAAGTAAAACCATCGAGGTACTAAATGTTTTGATTTATATCACAAAGTACCTTGATCGATGTTTTCAAATGGTTTAAGGCTGAGAACAATATCAAAAGACTGACCGTGTTTGTAATTACTTGGAGTTATAAGGTGGTTAAGATTAGGTATTCGTTCCTATGATCCAGCCAGAACTGGAGGGATCAACCTAGGGACATTCCATTAGATAGAATAGAAGTCCTTAGGTAGGATTTAAAAAAGGAGTAAAGTGAGAAAAGGGAATAATGCGGACTAAGACAGAGATAACACTGGAATAAACCCAACAAGGTGTTAGTAATGAAGTCTTGGTAAGCATTAAAGGGGTTGAAGAATGAAAAAAATGTAAAGATAAAGGGTGAAAAAAAAGAAGCCCTCCTTACACTTAGGCAGAAACCGGGTCAATACATATGCTATCAGAAACACTAAGTTGTTGTCTGGTATGGAAGTAGTCTCCATGGACTCAGTGATGAAATGCATACCCTTCCCAGCACTCAAAGTCGTAATGACTTGTTTTACACATCCCGGATATTACACATGTTTCTATTGACTTTTTCACTCCAAGAATGTTGATATTGAAATGGTCGCAATCAGCTCTAGCCTCCGATCACTAAAATAAAATGTGCACTATCAAGTCTAGAGCTATAAAAGAGATCATCCATAAATCTCATTAGGACACTAATTCATAATATATTTGTTAAATCACACATTGTGATAACAAGTAAAATCTTAAGATTCCTACACATTATCCTTGTGATTTTTCCAGAACATCAGAGTGATACTAAAGTATTCACAATGACGATGGAAATCCTTCCAGAGCTAACATCAAACAAGCTCTGCGGTAGGTTACTTATGAGATCCTACATGGATCAAACTCGTGACACTGGATATCGACTCGATCCAGCTTATAAATTGACGAATGAATTTTGAAAAAGATAAAACTATTGGTCTGTTATAAATCCGTTTGCATCTTAACACACTGACTGATTTTCCTAAATCAATTTTCAATATTATGTCCATGGGAAGCCTCACAAGGGTATCTGGACATAGGAAGGCTAAACACGAATTGACAACTCAATCGGGAAGATAGTAACTTACTGATTCACTCTTTCCGTGTTGTCTGCTTTGAGACGTTTTGGTTTGAGAACAAGCTAAGTATGATGAATTTGATACTCACATATTAGAGAAATCAATACTACAAGCTTGAAATCCTGTCAAGGAGATTCATCTTTAAAGATAAAGCTACCTGATCACAGGTCGGTACTCACAACACCAAAAATTGATCCAACCAAACACGGTCGAATGACAAAGCCATATTCGACCACGAGCTTTATTGCTAACTGTTTATTTGCAGATCAAATCCTATGATGGTGAAGCCTCAATCCCGATTAGTCAAAGTTAATACAACATGCTCATACCCGACCGACACATGTAACAATATTATGAAAGCTCAAGTACATGTTTCAAAAGACTTCCGCTACTCTGATACCGAACGTCTTCCTTGAAGTGACGAAGTATTAAAGTTAAAGAATTTCAAGAAAGATGAATTTACAAGCTTTTCAAGACAAAGAAAGGTATGAGCATGTCGGTCAAAAAGTCACAAGATCACAAGAAGGCAAAGATTACAAGATGGCAAAAAGAGATTATGCTTGGTTGATGATCTCAAAAAGCTCAAGATCACGTACAAGTCAAGCTAAAGAAATAAGCTAAAGCCTAAAAGTCTAAAGATTACTACATCAAGATTCACAAGATAAAGATCAAGCAAAACAAGTTTACGAGCAAAGATTGAAGACATTCATAGAATGCTAAGCTTAAGTTTTTGTAATTTGGAGTGACCTCCCTTAGGGGGAGATTGTTAGAAATCGAGAAAAGCCTCGGTCACCTCCAATATATCATAGAATAGCTCGTAGCGTAATATTTGGAAACTTACCAAGCTAACTGGGTCAACATAAGACTCCCTTATGTTGACCGGCCAAGGCATGGTATAAATACCCCTCTCCACACCTTGAAAAGGGTTGGTTGTTTCATTTCATATCAATACATTTTTCTTTCTTTATCTCTCTAAGTGTTGCAACCCTCCCTTTCTCTCTCTAGACTTTCTTATGCTTATTTGTTAAGTGATTTGATACATCTACACTAATAAGTCCTTGTCTGGGACTAATGTGCAGCCTGTCACTTAGCTCAAAGCACCAACTGATAAAAAGTCAAGGAAGAAGAGAATCTTGTCTTTAACCAAACCAAGGACTTTTAAAATTATCAGGGAATCATCTCCACCAACACAAACTGCTATTACTCAGCCTGCTAAGGAACCAGTGGTCACCACTGACACCATTTAGAGTCTAAACACCTCCGATTCGGTAGAGGAGCAAGGAAACCAGCCTAAGACCGTTGAAACCAGAAAGGTAACAGTTTTTAAAACTAAGGGGCACTACAAGGAACCACTCTCAAACTTCTCTAGGAGAGAGTGGTGAAGTTAAGGGCCACCCTCGACCCAATAGCGAGTCAGAGTCAGCATTTACTTTTCCAAGTTTTCTATACACTCTGATTCTGCACTCAGTGAGTGATACAACAGGTTTATACCGCCAGATGTTGACCTTGAAAACTATAGACTTTGCTAGGATAAAAACATCTATTGCATGAAAGTCAGACCCCTGTATGAACTGAACCTCACTCAGACTCAGGGGTCCTTTAACCAATTAAAAGAGTCCTGTAAGTTTAAAACTTTTGAGGGGACTGGATAATCACACCCAGCCTTCTTAGGGGCAGCGAATGGCGACCCTTCCCCATCTTATAAACTCACAAATGAAAAGAGTCCCAAAATTCTTAGACTTTTGAGGGGACTGGATAATCACACCCAGTCTTCTTAGGGGCAGTGAATGGCGATCTTTCCCTTCATTACAAGTTTACCTTTTTAACTAACAAGTTTATGCAAGTATAAGAACACAATGTTTAGGAGGAAGTGAAATCATCTGGGCTGACCACTATGGGTGATTTAACTTTTGAACAACTGATGGATGAGTATGAAAAGAAGAAAGGTGCTGATAAAGAGGAATGTGAAAGTCTTTATGACACTGAATCAGATATCAAGTACGTCAAGTCCTTTTCTGTTACTACATTTTCTGTTTCTCTATTCATTGATTAGGACATGATGGAAAGCACAGTTGATCTTTCTCTTTAGTGCAGCTCATAGAGGAAGAAGCTGATCCTGACTTACACTCAATGCCTGATGATGAAGTTGAGTCAGTTTTTGGGTTTGAAGCTGCTAAGTCTACTTATGAAGAGAATGATAAAGCTAAAACCAAGGTTGAACTAACACAAAGCGAGGAGGCCACTGCTAATAATATTTTGGATGAGATAACTAATCTTAATGCTTTCGCTAACAAGCCATCAGACCTCCTTGTCCTCTTAAGGCTGAAATATCATCTCTCACCACCAAAGTTGAAAAACTAGAGTCCACACTAGCTAATAAAGTGGCTGACAAGCTAGAGGAATCAGTACCTAGAATGGTTGTTGATGCATTTGAGTAAAGAATGCCCGACTTGCTGGCTGACACATTCAAGAATCTTCTTCCTCAAATCATTGAAGACTCTATTCAGCAGACTCTTCCTAAATTTAATCAAAGGGTCCAGGAGACTTTGAAGGCTCATGTCTTAGAACTGATTAGTAAGCCTCCGAACAAAGAGCTAAATGCTCTGAATACTTTGGAGAGTAGACGGTTTGATACTCTTCAAACGGAGCTAATGACTACCATTCGAGCTAAGGTGGGTAAGTCTATCAGAAAGAGTGTTGGGAAAGAAATGCAGATTGTTCAAGACCGTATTTCCTACTGTGCTACACAGCTAGAGAAAGGAGATGTGCATCTTCGTGAATTAATCAATCTGCTCAAAGATATGGTCTTCCTACTAGATTCAACCAAAGTATTCGAGAAAGTCAAGGTTGAGGGGGAGAAAGCGTCTCTTGAGGAAGACATGGAACTTGAACTCGCTGAAGAAGCAAAGACTGCTGAAGAAGCTAAGGCAAATGCTCATGGGGAGCCTCAGCCAATTAACACCACTTCTGGAACTGAACCTACTCAAGAAGCAAAGGCTGAGGTTCAGAGGGAGCAGTCTTTTGAACAAGCTCCTCCAATGTCAACTGCTATGGTGGTTCAAACTTCAGAGGAGGAACCTCCGGTCAAGAAAATAAAGTTCAATATGCCTGAATATGTCCCTGATTTCACTATTCCTTCACCAACACCTCTAAACTCAGTCATGTCACAAAACATCAGACCACCCGTCATCATCAACAACATACTGTTTGAGCAATATACAACAAATCTCTTCAGCTCAAGCTCATCCGAGTTCTCTCTAATTCCTCCCCCAAAGATTACTGATGACAAAGGCAAAGGCAAAGCTGATGAGGATGACTCAACAAAAAAACTTATACCTCTTTTAGAAGAAAGTAGATCATCCCTAAAGCTTCTAAATCTGAATCAGTTTAGTGCCTCTAGAGAGGGACAAATGTCCATTGAGGAATTCAAAGCTTAACTTTAGGAAATTCAAAGGTTGGCTATGTTGAAGACTGAGAAAGAGAAGTCAGAGAAGACGCTAAAGAAAGTAATGACCCTAGCTGAAATTAGAGCTCAAGCACAGAGACTAGCTGAGTATGAGGCTAAAAGAGCTAAGATGCTTAAAGAATACAACCATTGTATCACTCATAGGGCTGATCCTTCGCCTATCTCAAAGATCATCTACAGAATCAACAACACTTCCAAGGAAGCCACTAAGAGGATAACAAGAAATAATGATCCACTAAATCTCATTGTATATGATAATTTTAGGTTAAAGATGTTGGGATTTAGTGAATGGGTTAAAGTACATGCTCTAGCCTCCAAGACAAAGAGCAAGTCGAATGATGTTCTGCTCAAGAATCTGAGACCAAAATTTCAATGGGTCAGTACTGAAGCTGAAAAATTAGGCATTCCTCCTCCACCTGAGCTAACAGCCTTTGGGATTTTCGCTGCTAAAAAGAAGAGAAAAAGAAGCTCAAAGATCATCAAGAAAGTCTTTGTGAATGAAGACATTGTGGTAGATGGGATGCATAGGAACTTTACTCCTCCTCCAGGAGTTGTAACTTCCAGAGGGCTAGTCATCAGTGATCCAGAATCAGGGATCGTCTTCAACAATGGAAACTTTGACTTAGTGTTTCAAAGAGAAGAAGAATTCCACTTAGCCAGCATTGCATAACTGATCAGGATTCAAAGTGCCATTCAGAGAGGTACTCCAGAGGCAGAAGAAATGTTCAAGAAAATAAAGCTGGCAATAGAGGCTAGGAATGATGTAGCTGAGGCTAGGAATATTGTAAAAGAAAACTTAGACGGTTTGGGCCAACATATGTAATGAATAAAGTTATCTTTTGTCTTTTCCCTTTATTAAATTATGTGTAAGAAGAAGCTGTGTACTCACTTACTATAATTTTTACTTAGCATAACTTATATTCAAATATGGGGAGATTGTTGGGCCAATTCAGAGCCCAGTTGTCTTTGCCTAGATTTAAACAGAAATTAGGCTAAGTATTGAAGGACTCGCTGAGTGCAAAGCATCAACGAGCAATGAAGACTCGCTGAGTGCAAAGCATCGGCGAGCAGTGAAAGGACTCGCTGAGTGCAAAGCCTCAACGAGCAACTTGAGACGTATTCAAGTCAAAGACATTGTCAAGGAAGTCGAAGATTACTTGAAGACATACTCGTCACCTGGGACGTATATCAGCTAGTATGTAGAAGGAATACACTGATGGTTTAAGGAGAGTTAGGGGTGATAATACCCTGATGATCCTTTACCCTTTAAAGAAGAACAAGTTGAACTTTAGCTTTTTCTCTAAGTGTGGTTTAGGCGGGAAAACTCAATAAATCATAATGGCAGGATAAAATAGTATTTGAGTTAAAGCCTAACTTACTGTACGAGTTGGTGAAAGAGTGTGAACAATTGGCAGAATTGTTCACAAAAGTATGAGAGGGATGTTTTCAAGAATGGACGTGCATTAAATGCTTTGTACATCATCCACGGGATTCTTGACACGTCACATCTGCTCCCACTAAGGATACAACCTCGTATTAGTATAATAGATAATGTTGTAAGGAGTAAATGTTATCGCTTTAATTGTTGTTGTTATTATAGTCATTTACTCCTTGTCGAACTTACTCACTAGTCAGTTGTCTCAACCAGCGGGACTATATAAGTTCGCTTGTAAACTTTATACTTTGTCAAGTTTACTTGTTCAAAGGGTAATCTTACATTGTCATTCAACTTGTACGATCCATAGCACAGTGTAATACTTTGATTATATCAATAAAGTATTACACGATTGAAAAGTTGTTAGTTGTGTTATTTACGCTTGATAAATGTTATATTTCATATAAATGTGTGTATTGGGACTTTCACTAACACCATTATATATGTTCTTAACTACACTTTAATACTTGCTAAAGTATCTCTAGTTATTGTTTCAAACAAGATTTTTATGCTCGCGCTTCGCTGCGGTACGTTTTGTAACGGTGCGTTTTGTATAAAACATTTTTTATTTATATGTATCTGTTACTTATAAGCGTGGTCTGAGACCCGCTACATAACAAAAATCAACATAACATTAGACACTAACCAATCTTGTAAAACACAATGGTTACAAATGAAAGTTTGTATGCTTATATACATTTATAAATTGAAACAGTTGTAAAAACCAAGACAACTAATACAAAAAACCACCAACATTTTACTTGCAAAAATCTTGTTCTTCTCTTATAAAGCCTCATCAGCCTTTGATCCATCCAAAAAAAATTGATCTACTCTCTTAATTCAATAATGGAGCCCCCAGTATTTCAAATGAAACTTTGGTCCACATTATTCAAAATTGCTTAGGGGATATCCATTCAAGTCAAGTTGTTTGTCTGTTAATTGTATATAGCATGTAGAATATGTCAACAATAAGAATAATAGTCAATATTGTGTGCAATCTATCATTCCAACAGACTATTTTATGTGGAGCTATGGAGCCACACATTAAACAAAGACATATTAAACATATTAACTTGTAAATATGAACCAATTTTGACATTACTTATAGCAATTCTGACCCACTTGTATATGATGGCACTTCTGAACTACTTTTTGAGAAAACTGCCTGTAGTTATTGGAAACAAAATAAAAGCCGATTAAACACAACACAACGACCTGCCATCATAGAAAAACCAATAGGGTGAACTGGAGGAGAGTGCAATGCACTATTCGGCTTTTAACAATATACAAAACATACTTTTATACATTTCACGTAACGCGCTCATATCACTTCTTGCAAAGAATATGCAAATTGTAGCCAACAGCCTATTATCTTTCCCATATAATGCATGAATTGGGCACAACAGTAAAAAATAGTAAGGGAGCTACAACAAATGGTTAAAAGAATATATGTTGCAAATAGCAGTAATAAGTGAATAGTACATTGCAGTTATATTAAAGCTTGCCTAACACAATATGGTTAGTTATAACAGACATCATAACTTACCTCGAATGTACCATTTACGTCTTCCTGCAAATACGGAAAAAAATGTAATACAAATAGCATATAAAAATTTCACAGCAGTGAACCAAAGCGCAGGGCAACAATGTTTAAAGAAAAAAGTGAAAATAAGTCATCAGGAGTTGCGGCTCAATATAAAACAGCCACAACTAAGAATTAAGAAGACATTAAACTTTTTTGTATGCAAAAACCATCAATCAGAAAGAATTATCTCAAAAGTTTAGAACTTTACTTAGCAATGCTTATTATGCTTGTTTTAAAATACATCAATTAAAGTGCTCGAGACATAGGATTAGAGTCACATACTAATTAAGAAGGTGCAAACCCACAACCCCCAAGACAGTCTACAATGATGCACGACAATCCTAAGCTCGTAACAACCTACGCACACACACTACAGAAAGATTACTTCTTGCGTACCGAGCTGCACATTATTTCTCCTCTCTCTAAATAAAAGAGAACTACAAACATAACTGAAACACAAACAATAACGCGGACAAAACATAACAGTACATATATATACCTGCAATTTATGAAGATATTAAGGGACACCATGACCGTGTTTTATAGTACCCATAAGTTCAAGCAACCTATCAGCCACTTATCGAGGAATTTCTTTCGACTCATCATCCCTGCCATTTCGCTCAAGAAATCATTCATCCCTGACAATTACCAAAACACAATAAGAGATTATGAGCCGAGAACGGTTATTATTATAAACCTGTATTACGGATTTAAAAAAATCCACCACAATGTTTAAGAACTTAGCTACTATACCAGTAATATATTAAGCTTAACTACGGTCTCTATGCATTTAAGTACCAAATCCATTTATCTTTTGATATACGATGTTAGGCTTAAGCCTGTGATCAAAGACCTTAAGTAATAGAACCAAAGGCTGTTTGTATATAACTAATCAAATTAGGCTATAGTCTCTAATACATATCAAAGATAAATGGATTTGCTAATCATACTAAATGTGCCGCATCAAAATCCTTAAGTAATAGAAGCAAAGGATGTTTGTATTAGAGAAGGCAAGATGGGTTGTGAGGACGGCAAGTCAAAACGGGTCTTTATCGAGTATTTTCCAAAGCATAACAGAGGGTAAATATTTGTAAACCAAATCAAATCGAGTGGTTGGTCGCATGTTTTTCAGGTCGGATAAAAATTAGTAATATTGGAACCTTAATGTATTACCTCAGTGGATACCGCTCTACGTCTTGACTCTTTAAAGCCAGCTACAGCTGCTACTATAAATCTGCAGGTAGACACTTGATTTGAAACACATCACATTGCCTTCTAACCACCATTGCAATTCCACCACATCCCTTATATGGAATAAAACCCGGATTTGTGTACGGTTGACACAATCACTGTTCATAAGGCTTATCGTGACCATTTCAAACGGTTTTTGTCTCTTGATTATGCTTGAACTGTTTTCATCAAGATTCCAAAGCTGTGTAGAATTCAACCAATTCTTCTTATCACCATTTTATTTCCTAATCAAATCCACTCGTTCATCTTCATCACATTTCTTTTTAACTGGTATAAACTCCTCTAAAACAGATCCGGATTATGCAGTTTTGTTGATTTCCTTAACACCATTACTTCCTCTTTCAATGTAACAATAGCTATTCAGTTTTTTTTTGGTGTTAAATTGCTGCAAACGAAAACCATACATGATAAATAAACATTTGCTCACGACGTTTGTTCAAGCCTATATATAAACCTATGTCCTTATTTGACTCGCATATATCTCATTTATACTTCATCAGCTAATGAAAGATAAGGCCATAAGCCCAAAAATAAGCTGAAAAGGGTGGTTGTTTAAACTTAATGTTGGGCTTATTTGCTCGTTTTTTCGGCTTATGTTTTATAAGCTAATTTGTTTTGGCCTGTTTGTATATACGATGCATAAAGATTAAAGCCAATTAATAGAAACTAAAAAAGATTAATTTTTTTACTTTGCGTTTTCAGGGAAACATATTCCGGTTGATTAGCCAGAAAATACCAAAATCAAACCCAATGACTAATAATTCTCACAAAACTGGTTAAGATTAGGGTTAGTAAACTTACATCATAGATTTAGCTAGAACCAATGCAAACACTTGAATATCTTTCTCTTCTTCTCATCTTGAAACCTGGAACAACACACAGCGGTTAGTGATGTTAAAAACATTAGCAACACCCAAAGTCCAAATTAAAACCAATGAAAAAAAAGATCGAACCTGATTTTTTTCTTTTTTTGTTTATGAAGCAACAAATGCGATACTTTTTGTATATGAAAAGATTGAAGACAAAGCTGCCATTTTTTGTTTCTCAATCATGGTGCAAAGTTTTGTTTGTGTGTGATTTTTGTTTGCTGAATGAAAAAAATGAGGCTTTTGTTTGTATTTTCTTAATGAAGAGGCGGTGGATGGTAGGTTTAAGAGAAAAAAAGTGTAACACGTGTATAACCCAAAAAAAAGACACCACAAACCATCACACACACATAATTAACAGTTAAAGGTGATTAATTTATTAATTTTGCTACTGTTTATTAGATTTAAATATTATTTTCCTACTGTTCATTAGGTTAAAATATTATTTTCTTAAATTACTGTAGCAATTGTGTGTATAATCACTATGATAAATGTTATTTTTAACAATACATTGACATTTTGCATTATATAAGAAGCTTCCATTCCTAAGAGGTTTGAGATGCATCTTGATATACAGATTTCAATTTAATGGTCGATATATTGCATTATCTATTTTGATTATTATTAGTTCAATCACATTTAAATAGTTAATGAAAAGATTGTGACTGGATAAAGAACAATGTATAGAGATAAAGGAAAGAGCACGTAGATGTATGCAAAATGTTAGCACAATATAAAATGAAATTTCATTATCCACCATTCTGTTACCTTAAATTTTTATGCCAAACTTAAATGTCATTCCATTTATGCAATTAGCACAATTACATTTAAATTGTAATGCCAAATCACATGTTATTTATACAATTATGCACAACTACATCTATTTTTCACGCATAAATCACATGTGATTTAAACATGAAATCAATTTGAATCGTATTTTATTTGTCGTGTATTTTTGTATGTGTATCAAGGT
Source organism: Tanacetum coccineum (assembly GCA_026074375.1). Lineage (NCBI taxonomy): Eukaryota > Viridiplantae > Streptophyta > Magnoliopsida > Asterales > Asteraceae > Tanacetum > Tanacetum coccineum. Next base: position 55,599 of record BQNB010001079.1, read on the forward strand.
ATTGTAGGACGGAGAATATGGATGCGCAATGTATATTTAAATCGATTATTTTAAATATGGTTTTCTATGTCTGCGCATAGGAATCTATTGAGAAGTTGTGATGCATGAAGATATTTCTACATCTTGAGGCAGGGCACCAGTTATAATTCTCATCTGAATTGAAGTAAGAAAAGAACACTATATTTGAACGAAGTATCTTAAATCAGAACATATTATAATTTTCGCAAGAGATGGTAACTCTTGTTTGGCATATGTTTTTACATATATAATCAATTTAATAAATTTTTTGGAGTTTAATGACGGATGTAAGGCTGTGTTGTACGTTAGAAAAGAGTTGTCATTAAATCCAAAACAAAGATGGAGGCAAATTGAATAATTTAAAGCCTGTGGAACTTTTAATTGAATTTACATAGCTCTACTATCGAATATGTGTGGATGTTTTGATTTGATTAGGTATCACTTTTTTCTTAATCTTAGCTCGGATATTATTGATAGAAAACTTATGATAAATATTGACTTAACTATTATCGCTAATAAGTTGTATCTTGTTTGAAGCTTATAGTTTTACTAGTTAGATTAAGTTGTAAATGAAGTTGTCATTTACATAAGATATGTATTGAACATCACATGTGATTGGTAGATACTATACATGTAATCTAAAGGGAAACTCCAAATAATTTTTTTTTCATACACCACACTACGTGTATACTCAAAAAGTCTATTACATGTTTAGCATTGTATGTAAATATAAACTTGTTGCATAATAATATGTGACTTTGAATACAATCGAGATAATTTTAATATACAAAAAATGTATACAAATTGTGCTCTCAAATAAAAACTTATGAAATAAGCGTGGGAATTAATATGAAAAAAAACTGCAGTTGGAATTTACACTCAATTGTCATTCTCAATTTCCTTATGTCGCAAATTCGATATACTTCTTTACAAACTCGTCTTCATATTCCTTCATAAATATTAATCTAAACTTTGATCTCATAATATATTACCCTAAACAAGGTATACAAATTGTGATTGTAATGACAACTCTTAGAAGTTTTTATAGATCAGGGTTTTCACCACCTGGTAAATTGTTCTCTAAAAAAGTTGAATAATAATGAATATAAAAAACTTCGTTCGCACTCACTTTTCTTAACCGTCATTTACTCAAGTTCTTTTAGTTCTCATCTGAAATACTTCTTTACAAACTCGTAATCATATTCTCATAATATTTCAATCTTAATGCCACTTGATTCTATAAATATTACTCCTAAATGGTATAATATTGTGATTGTTATTGACAAGTCTTAGAAGTATTTTTTTAGATCAAGGTTTTTTTAAACCCCTCTAAGGTATAATTTGTTTTTACTCAAAAATAGTTTAAGTACAAAGGATATGGGTGAGTCACCACATCTCACACCGTCACATATATCGGTGGACGAAACACACCATCTATGATTAAACCTAATTATGTCATAACTATGACATGCCTCAAACTTATGAAGCCTTTAGACCTTGCTTGTGGTAGTCAATTTTTCTGCCATATGTTCAGGGTTCATTTAACCCCCTAATCATGCTAAGATGCCCTGTTTACAAGCTTAATAGTTTGTTTAAGGTTTGAGCACTGAAGGCTTTGGAGGATACAGTGACTTGGGTTCATTGGAGAAGAATACGACACAAGATTACAGACTACACCATAAATCTCATGATGATCTTTTGCAATAGTGGCTGAGAGCACAGCATAACAAGATAAAGTGATGCCGTGTGATTCAAATTCTTAAAGATAACTGGTTGTCAGGATGTGGAGCCGACTTTAGAGGATCTCGAATCGTCTATACGTGGCGACGCGTGGGGTGATGCACATCAGGGATCGTCCACGTCGCGTCGTATAACTCGCTGATAAATATATCCGTTTTTAGGGTTTTTAGTTTGTAACTCTTTGGGATATTTTGTTATTCCCTAAGGGAGCGACCATTGAGTTTTAGGAGGGCTTTATAGGTCGTTTTTAGGGCCTTAAAACCCTATTGTAACTACCTTAATCCATGTTTTCATCAGTGATTTGGTGTTTTTTTCTTTAGTCATTCAAATATGTCTATCTGTTTGTTTGATTAATTTTAAGTCTTGCTTTATTCATAAATGCGAGGCTAAACTCTGCCTTTATATTTATCTATGATACATTGAAACTTAGTTTAGTAGATCGTTTCGATGTCTTGCCTTCTTGTGATGATTGTGCGCGATAGGCTTTAGACAACAAAGACTTTGTCTGTATCACTGTTGATGTTTAGGGAACGCTAGTAGTGTAGGAAAGGATACTTGAGTAATAGTCTTCATACTACCCTTACCCCCCTTTGATGGTTGATCCCTATTAAGTTTTTTCTCATGCATTTAATATTCTCTTAGGGGGCTTGTAATAGTCTCATTTTTACTACTCCTTTCTTGTGCGTTGCCTTTAACGGATATTAAGGATAGTCGGGGGTTCGTGTAATCAGGTTCATGACCAAGGATAATACTTACAAAGTTCATCACAAGCTGTTCTATCCGGTTGCGCTGCTATAATTTTTTGGTTATTTGATTCTGTAGCAGTAAAACATAATCCTGGCCATGATAATTGTGTCCAATTTATTGTTGGTGTACTAACCTAGTGCTGAGATTTCCTATCTATGATTTGTATTGTCAACTTCCTGATTCCCGCGTCTTGCATTGAATCGCAAGGGACATTTTGTTCGGGGGTTTACTGGTGTCTTGTGTTTGTATTCTGTTGATGTTCTTTTTTACGGTTTTTATGTACACTGTAGCAAGGGGAGGGGGGGGGGAATCGATCTATCGTTGGGTCTTTCGTGGTTGTCTTCTCTTTGTGTGTTGTTGCATGATTTGTTGTTGTTGTCATAGATAGCTTTGACACAATAGGATAGTTTTGTATTATGTTGGATTGATGATTGATTTTTTTCGTCTAGCTCCCGTACACCCGTTTCTTCTGGGTTTAATTGCTTGATAACGGGAATGGCATGTATACTCAGGTTGGGTCTGTGGCTAATAATTGAATATTCTGTTGGTGTTTTGATATGTGTTTATGTTCTGACCTTTTACAAGAATTTTGCTTCTGACTTTTTCGTTAGACTCACAAAGCAAATAGTTCTAGAGAAGCAATTCTAAGGAGCACGTGAACTATGATTAAGAGTCTAATACATTTAATATCCATAATTATTATCCTAAAAGTTGTAGAGATTATATTAGTTTAGTTATTAGTGTAAACAAACAACCTTCAAATCCATTGATTTACTCTTCTTTCTTAAATAGTTAAACACAAAAATATTCTTCTCCCAACCTCTAGAATTATGTTAGACCAGTCGTTCAATGCCGTCCCAACCTATCCCCGAGAGATACGATACAGCCCGAGTCTTGCCTTATACTGTTATACATACGTTGGTGCACACTTAGCACTAGGGAGTTTGTAAAAACTTTCTTGTTAGTAAGTCCTTCGTACGTACGCATCAGTTTTTAGGCGACGCTGCATGGGGAATAGTTAGGGTTTTCGATCATATGTTTAACTTAGTTCTATCATTGAATTACCGTTCAAGTGAGAATTTAATTCATACATTAGCTTTCTTTTAGTCTATCTTTCTTTGTGTTATTTGTTTCGTAATCCATTCTTTCAAACCCGCACTGATGGGAGACCAGCGGAATCCTTTCAGGTACTTGTAAGACTTACTCCAAACCTAGCCACGAAGGCATACAGGTATACCATCGACGATCCCCTGTAGGTGAACAACGTCGTACCTCTTCGATCTACACCATACGGTTGGTGGCAAAACGGACAAATGCTACTTTCCACAGGACTTCGGTCCGAGGTATCCTGAAACCAAGTCCCCTTCATGACTTTCTTAAACTTATGGACTCACTGACCTGACCGGATGAAAACAGAAAGAAACGCGCCTGGGTATTCTTGATTTTCTCCTCTTCGTGATACAAGCTAGCAATTGGCATTTGACGGCTTACAGCAGGAAATCCTTCACCACATGGAGGACTCTTTATCTCTCGTTTCCTTGCTTATATTTTTCTTCCACAACTCTTGTTTTTTTTAAGGAGACTCCGCAAACTTCGCAATGATATTTACTAATGTTCCAACAAATCATGGAGAATCTCTTTTCCGAAGCATGGACTCGTTTCAAGACTACTACAAAAAGACCCTCTATCATGGCATCGACCTTTGCTACCAGTCCAGATTCCTTCTTGTGACATGTCAAACCCCGTCACAAGTTGAACCATTAAAACCCTAAATAGACCGGTGTAGTCTTAGTGACAGAAACGCCATGACTCAAGGGAAGTATTAAAGGCACTCCGCCTCTATGACAAACAAAGTTGGATACGACCCCAGGGATTTCTCTAAGCCGGTCTAAAGGCATTTCTTTGCCCCTAGTTGTCTCGACGTAGAATCTGACCGTCACCTATCAAGCTCGAGAACTCAAGTTCAAACGCTTGATGAAGCTCCATATTGCTTCAACGCAACCTACTAAGTGAAACATATTCTCTCCTACGTCATGTAAGTATCTGCAGTGGTCCCCTCGATATCTTAGTAATTGCATGACGTCTCATGTACAAGCCTTGTTGTATATGCATCTCGCGTACGTATCGAAGTAGGAAGTAAGTGCTACACTTTTAGCTCAAAGCAAAACTAATTTGTGACACCTACAATTTCCGTCATGGAAAAGTCAACCAACCTTGGGTTGGAGACAGTTGAGGTGGGAGACAAACCGCCAAATTTCCAAAAATTATTTTTCAAACCCGCACCTAACGGTTTCAAAACAAACGGTTCGTTCCCATTCGTGCTGCTTCAACAATAATCCTATCAAAGTTTTTAACATAATCAATCAAATCTAAGACAGGATGATGTCAACTCATGGCATCTCAAGACGCTAGATTGTATAAGTTTGAAGCTGATTTCAACAAAACAACAAACGAGTAGGACAACAAAATTAACACGTAATTGTTGAAGGCATCATCGAATCCGATAGAGGGCATACTACCAGTGACATGGTTAAGAACCCAAGAAGCAGTAATTCTCTGTTTTGTTGTGCTCGTTCTTACTAAAAACTAAAGACGCCGCAATGCTCAACCCATTGTCCTATGGTTTCGATCAAACCGTCCGTACACCAATCGCATCCAAGCAACAAAGCGACTCCCATAATGACAGAACATAAGAGGATGAGGAAGAAGAGAAGGACAATCTAGAAAATATCCATGTCAACCCTTTCACACCACCTGATCCATCTGTTTCATTCATTAGTGAAAAAAACTCCTCAACTTTAATTTCTGATTCCTTGAATATCACTCTAGGTAGGATTTCCTCCAATCATCCAACTACCAAAAATTAGTTTTGCATCCAAAGGGAGATGCTGTGACGGGACGTAATGTTTATTGAGATAATCCTGACTAGAATGAATGATTCCCGCAAGGAGGGGGAAACACCAACAGCAGGAGACCAAAGAAGTGGAATATTTGACATAGTTACCACTTGGAGTGAACTAGCCATATCACAAGTACCTTTGATGTGTAGTCTAATCCCTTATATATTTCTATGAACCCCTTCCATCATGGAAGGAACTTTCGACCATCAAACCTCAAGATTACATGTACAATTGGACATGTGCATGTGGAGAAATCATACATTGACCTTAACTCCCCTATAAATATCATGACCCGGATGATGTATAATTAGATCATGAGAAGAAAACTTGAACCTGGGGAGAATTCAAATAGAGGAGTTAGAAATTTTTACAGGGCTTAAGGGATGCATATTTTATTAGAAAAACTTACATATGTCATATACTTCATTATTGTTGAGGATTTCTGAGCCTCAAACATAGAACTAGTCTTTCATCTAAGGGTTCATTAGGAAAAAACCCTTTGTTAAATATCTCTAACATGACTCATGACCACCCGCAAGATGTAGCGAGGTTTCACAAACAGGACCCGATGAAATATTGCCTATATAAAAATCCTATAAGATAAAACAGTAGATCTCATTATAAAACTTGAAAGACAATAGACACACGGGAATCGATTCTACCTTTAGGAACGAGTGCGGACAAGAGAAGAGTATGTGGGAGTTATGTAATGAGCAAAATACTATGGATTTTACAAAGAACTGCCTGAGTTAGACCCGACTATTTGTCTGATTGGTGATGAAGGAGATAGTCATGTAGTGTAGACTTCGAGTCTGCTACAAGACTCGTAATAATGAACAAGCGCATCTTGGAGGCACACAATGCTTTACTTTTCCCGCACTTAGGGTGTCATGTGTTTTATTATTTCTTGTTTATTTTATTATGTTTGATATGATTTATGTAATCATTGCTTTTTGTTTGTTTTTACTTCGCTTATTTACAATCAAAGGTAATTTGCAACAAATAAGTGTAGGGAAATATATTCGGTTTTTTTTTAGAACAATTCCTAAAATTTAAATAATTGTTAGATTAATTTGCGTCAGTTTCCGCGTATATGATTGTAACAAACTAATTCTGGGTTTTTAGGCAGTGCGCTTTCTTCAGATTTAAATAATAAAATTGCGTGTAGGAAATTTCTCATAAAAAACGAAGAAGAATTTTTCACAAACGCTGGAGACGGTGTCTGGATTAACACCCGACGGCGTCGCGTCTCCAGGCATGTGAAAATTCTAATTTTTTTATTATTTCTGAAAAATAAAACTGTGACAATAATTTAAAATTAGTAATTCTTTTCTAAAACCTGCATAACCTAACAATTCTATATCTCCATTACTCTCATCCCTATCTATTACTGACTTTCAATAAGTCAAAACCTCAAAACTCACATGTGGTATTAAATCTATCCGCCGATTTTTATGTGGTGTAGTTGTCTGTGCTATTTGATTACAGTTATATTTGACGAGAGAAGCTTGAGTTCTTAGGAAGTTTCCATTGGAGGATTCTTGGTGGTACGATATTAACCTTGTTATCACATGTTTCTTTATATTATTGAGCACAAACCAGGGGAGTTTATTAGTTTCTTTTCCTTGTACTTCTTCTCATTTATTCGTTTTTCGGCTACTATATAGACATCTGGGGGACAATGTTTCAACGTAAGTGATAGGGAAAATATGCGCAACTTAGAAAATACTTTTATCAAAATTATTTAAGATCATTATTTTTGAATGATAAAGAAATGTTCTACTTTTTTGTATAGTTATGTGCGTAATTATTTTGAATTCCAAATTCTGGTCATTTTCCTCCCTCAAAATTATGTCACCTTCCCAGACAAGTTTGTCACCACATAAAACGACAAAAAAGAGGAGGTCCTAGTTTTGTCGGCTAGTTCCAACCTTAAATTCGATCAGCAGCCCTACTTAATTTTTACAAGCCACTTTCCTATATTGGGAGACGCCGATTCTTGACATGGCTGTTTTTCAAGCTCCTGAAATAGTGGGATCCCTTGGTATGTGTTTAGTTTTCACATATACTTTGATCATAAAAACGGACTAAATGACCAAAAACATACCTAAATACCATTGTACTAGTATGTTTTGCATTTGTATTATGCAGGTAACGGATATCCAATGAAAGGACAAAATCAGAAAGCCAAACAATAAAACGAGCACGAGAAACGGAAATCTCGTGAGAGTCAAATCGACAAAAGTCAAAGTCTTCATAAAAAGTCAATGTCAAACACGGGAATAGTGGATCGGAATGAGCATCGAAAAACCGCAACCCGAAAAGCTCTAATTGCCAAATGTAGGGCCCAACCCGTTACCCACTAGTGGCCCGGGTCAGCCCACTCTATCACTTATTCTTTTATACACAGGCCAACGCCAAGTCTTTTTCTTATAACATCGCCCAACAAAACAAGCCCAATCCCTCCTTATAACTCCTGTTAACACACCAATTTTACCCCAACAATTTTTAAACATAACACCGTTAGTTCTCTTCTAAAAGGACTAAAAGGTGCAAAACAAAATTTAACTTCTAAGAAACCAAGTTGAATAAACTAGCAAGGCGACGTTAGGATGCTCAATAAATTATAAACTCTCTCAGGGACCAAAACCAGCCATTATTCCAATCTTTGAAAACACAAGGGTCACTTGTTACATCTTCCAGTGTTATGTCTTGTCCTAAATACCGCCAAGCCACTCCAACACGAATTTCTCTTTCTTCTCCACACTTGGGTCTATACATCCCCACCTCACAATATCCCTCTTATTGGCCACTTGGCAATCCTTAGCTCCCATCCTATTCGTACAAGCAATCAAGACAATAGTGAAGGGCTATCAAACCTACAATAACTATGATCAAGTGGACTTGTACATACTCAATTCAATCGGCATTAGTATGAGTCTTTGAATGGCTCGCACACAACATACAACCTGCAAGGAGCTTCATAAGATATTAAAACGCACAAACCCTCTAGTTCTTCTATGGCTTATTATAAATATGCTCATTTGTAAGCCTTTAGCAAGTAAGTTTTTAAGTTAGTTTTTAGTTATTATGGTTTTCATACATAGTAATTTTTTATTGTAATCTTTTTATATTTTAATGCTTCTCCTTTTTTTTCATGAAATTATGGAATTTCACGTTTTTTAGCTTATAAAATTTCTGGTTCTTAAAATTTGTGTTTTAAAGTATTCAAAAGCCTCTATCTAAGCTGTTTTAAGCTCTTATATTATACATATAAGCAACCTGTTTTCTTTTATATATAAAGTACTTAAAAAAATTTACCAAAAAGAAAAGAAAACACCATAGCTTTTTTGGATGATAAGCCAGATTTGGTTGATCTTATGGACAATACTAGCTTGTCTTTTGACAAGCTAGAGCTTGTTGATTAGCTTATTTATATGCTTGATTGCCCTGTTATTGAGCAAGGCTCTTTGTAAGTCTATTTATTTTCAAACAATTTTGCATTTTACTGTGCATTGCTTATCATTGCTTATATCGCTTTATATTTGCTTAATTATGTTTGCTTACTGATGTTTAATGTTATTATGATTGTTTTATCAGTTTAGAGATCTTTGTTTAAGTTTTCTTATAAACTGTATTTATATTGCTTATAATTTGCATAAAATCTGTTTTTTAGCTTATTTAAGTGCTTATTTGTTATTAAAATATGCTGTTTTTGTTTTTAATATGCTTGTTAGATATTCTGGTATTAAGGAGTTTTTTTATAAAAAAATTAGTTTTTCATGTCGAAAAGGCATTTTAAGTGGGTAATTGGGGTGGTTTGGTTTAACTGTTTTAAGGGTCAAAATGGAGTTAAAACCTATCATGTGACTTGAGTCAATTAGGTTTAGCTTAAATTAATCAAAAAATTCAGTTTTATTTAGTTTTTAAGTTTAAATTCATTGTTAATGTTTAAGAGTTGTGGTTGAAACTGTGAGTTTAAGATCATCTTACTTTGCTTATTTGATGTGTTGTTCTATGTAGCTTATTGTTGTTTTGTGATGTTTTTTGTGATTTATTATTTCTTTTTTATACTTATGTCTTCAAATACCCTTAGAAATATAGACAACATAGGACCTGCATTTCTTGTTTAGTTTTGCCAAATCTGTCATTTTTAATAAGTGTTAAAAAAAGAAGAAATGTTTTTTTCAATTGCTGTATTGTGGATGATGTGAATTTCAATTGGTTACTTTTGATAAGTTGATATAAGCTTCTTGAGGTCCAAAGCTCAAAATGTTGTAGTTTATAAGTTCATATGGTTATGTTTGTTATGCTTATTTTTAAGCTCCCAAAGTGGTTAGTTGTGAAGATGACTAAAATTTGTACTAAGTGTTTCGAATCTGCGATGAACTAGCTTTTAAATTGAAAGCTTTTAAGTGCTTATTTGAAGTTCAAAACTCTATTTTTCGTTGTTTCTTATGCTTGATTTGTGGCAAGCTTTTTAGTGTAATAAGCCACTAAGCCATACCGGATCCATTTTCTAGCTTAATAAATAAGCTTAGAAAATGGCACTTGTGCTGATTTGCATTATAGTGTGAGGCAACAAAAGCTATTTTGCTTTATGTAGGCTTATTAGCTTATTTCATTTGCTTACTTCTACGGTTCTAGTTTAGCTGTTTTAGATAGTTTAAGCCCTACTTTAGCTTAAATTCCTTTAGTTTAGAGCTTATTTGATGCTTATTTGCTTTTAGCTTAAAATTTCTACGTATTATAGCTTTTGATATTCGTTGTCATTCTAGCTTATTGTAGTTGTTTATTTTTGTTCGTAAGTGCCTTTTAGTTATAGCGTATCTTTGCACTTAGCTTATTTCTCTTTGTGTTGGTTTACTTGTCATGTGCTTAATTAGCTTAACGTTTGCCAATTTGACTTAGGGAAGTTTAGCCTTTCTTCCTGTCACTCTTTACAGCTTATTAGTGTCCTTTTTGTGATTTATAAAAAAATAAAATTTTTGTTTAATAAGTGCTTATTTTTTAGTCTTTTTACAAAAAGTTGTAAATAAAATGGCCACGTAAAACACATTGGAAAATTGGGGAAACCAAGGGTGAGCCGGACTCGAACCAGAGTACCTCTACCCCATTTCAACAACGTTTATCATACACAACAACACTACTACTCGTCCTTGGGTTTTTTCGGACTTTTTCAGTTATCTTTTGCAAAATCTAGTATTTATACACGTTTTGAGCTCTTTTGGGTAATAAGTTGTTTTGGCTTATTTCACTGCTTATTTGATAAGCTGTTTTCTTAAGCTTATTTTTATTAGATCCCTCATTGTTCAAGCTACTTTTGCTATTTTTTTTAGAATTTTTATAAATAGGTTAGTATTTTTAAACATTTAATTTCATTAAAATCATTTTTAATTCATAAAAAATTATTAAAAGTCAAAAAAATATAATTCTTTTTTAGAAAATTTTCTTTTAACATTTAGAACCTAGGAAAATTAGATTTGCTTTCGTAGGGTTAAAATTGCAAATTTTTTTTTAAAGAACGGGATTGATTCCCGTTCACGTTTTTAGTGTTTTTAAGCCCTAATCACCTTCGTTTTTAATCTAGTTTTCTTTGTTCTAGCTTTTTAGTTAATTAAGACTTATAAAAACTAAAAAGATCAATTTAGGACTTAATTTTGATAATTTAGGGTTTTTAGGTCCCGTTCAGGATTCCCGTTTTCCGTTTTTAGTTAAAATTTGTCTTCCCTTAAGTGTTTTTAAGTTTTTGCCTTAATTTTCCCGTAGTTTTAGATAACCAATCATAATCTTGTTCCATTCAAGCATCGATTCTCAAAACGACTCTCGGCTTTCAATTGCATTCCTCGTTGGGGATAACGACCCGGGAATCATACTCCCGGATTACTATAATTGTGATTTTTTTGATTCTTACCCTTATAATTATATATTTATAAGTATATTTTATATATATTTATTATTTATATTTTAAAGGGTATAGTCAGAACGAATCAGTTTTTGGCGCCGCTGCCGGGGAGGATTGCTTACGATTGTTGAAGCCGTTTGAAAATTTGTGTTTGAAGATCCTTCCGTGTGAAGTTATTTTGCTTATTTTCTTATAAAAAATACAAAAAGATTTTTCTTTTTTTAGTATATATAATATAAAAAAAAGAGAAAAAATCAAAAAAAAACATTATCCATAAAAAGAAAAAAAAATTACCAAGTTGGTAAAAGAACACCAACATATAATACTTTCAACTGAAGTATTAT